>VYZP01073502.1:0-22094 GCA_013400635.1 Hypocryptadius cinnamomeus | reverse complement strand
CATAGAAAAGCCAAAACCTGAGGCATCACTTGGAGAGGCACTGCCCAAGTCCCTCCCAATTTCCAAGGAGCTCTAAACCCATGTGTGATGTGACACTGTGAGGGGGAAAATGTGGGGGAAACAGAAATGGGCTGCTTTGCATCCCAGAAAACACAAATCTGGCACCAGAGACAAGCAGCCACTACGATTATCAAACCTAAACCCTTCCAGCAGAGTCACTGAGCCAACACTTGCTCCTGTTTCCACAGGTCCTGCCCCACATTTGGTTCCCCTGATCCTTTATTAGTTGCATTTAATTACAGGGTAATCACCTCTGTAGTTTATGTACCTGACAGTTCTGAAGGAACATCCATCAGCAGCACAGAGATCTCAGGCACTCCACACGTCAGCTCCCACCTATTTTTCATTTTGATGTGGTTTATACCAAATGGCATTACAGGACTGTATTTAAGCTGCTTGTGACAGCATGGCATTGTTCAATTACAATTTTAGGCATCTCTCCTAATTGTGTATTTCAGCACTTCATAGTCCTATGGACAGGCTGGTTCTCACCTTCCCCAGTGGTTTAAAAGGCAGGAAATTATCTGTTCTTTCCTCCAAACATGTGGAAGATTCTGCTGAATTTGTTTTTTAAATGTGACAGAACTGCACTCAAGACTTGCAGGTTGACACAGCAAAAATTCCTTGTGAGTCTGAGGGATGGGGTATTTCACCCACTGCTGGAAAACTGCAGAAATTTCTTGAAATTTCCCCACAAAATTCTGTTTTGGGCAAGTTAAAATGGATAAGGGCACATTTCAAACAGTGTTTTAATGATGTTCTTGGCTTCTCTGCTGAAGTACTTAAAGATCACCTCAGTTTTGAGGCTCTTTTTCTTTTTCCCCCAAAGAGATGTCATTTCTAAATATTGATAAATGGATAGATAAGTAAAACAGATGCAGAATCCAAAATCTGATTGAATTATCTTGCTGAACAGAGGTAGCTGACCTTTTAAAATATATAAATACAAAGAAATTTTTTTCTTTTTTTTGCTAAAAGTGTGTTTGGGTTTGGCCTAGCAGTTGGATTTCTTTTTGTTTCTTTAAGTAAAAGCTCAGACTTCCACAGAGTCTTTTTTGGACTGCACAAGAACAAAACATTTCAGAGTCCTGGAGGAGGAAATCTTTTACTGCTGAACCTTCATGGAATGACTGCCTTTGAATTACAGTGACTGGAAAGCCACACAAACGCTTTAATGACACAAAGTCCATTTCTGGATGTCCTTGAAGGGTCTTTAACTTTGAAACCTTTTTTCTAGGCTGGTCAGGCACACTCAGGTACTATTTTGGGGAGAAGGATGAAAATGCTGATTTTCCCTTTGAATTTTTTGCTGGATAAATGCAATCAGTAAGACTCTTGCTTAGGACTGAAACAGGTTGTGCTTCCTTGTATAAGAAATATAAACCCAGCTCTACGTAAGCAATGTCATCCCATAATAATTATAAATGTATATTTTTCCACAGCCACCATGGAGAAGTTTTTCAAGCAAATGGAAAAATTCTATTTGCTTTTTTTCTATAAGCCAGAACTCCATTTAATCCTTATGACAGCAGGTGTGGGCAGGATGCTTCACTGGGGAATAGGCTTTGAATCTTGGATCTCAGTTTAGGACAACTTCATCTGTAAGCAGAAGCATGAATTCCCTCTCTGAAGCTGATCTGTAATGCTCAGCAGTTTGATTTTCCTCACACTTTCACCAGGGACAGAGACTTTGCAGTGCCTTCCCAGCCCTTGCAGTAGCACTTTACAACATCAGGCTCTTTTTCCACGTGGACTGAAAATACATTTTCATGACAGACTTTTTATTTTATGGGAGGGAAAAAAACCAAAAAACATCTGCTCAGCACCTTTGTGATTCACCTGAATTAATTCTGCAGGGGAAGGGTGAGTTTAGATAATGGGCAGCTTCAAGGTACCCTGAGAGTTGTGGACATGAACTCAGAGGAGCAGCAAATCTGACACCAAAGAGATCCAATCCCTCACTCACCTCATGGATCCACAAAAAAATTCACAGAAACATTGAGGAAGTCCCTGGCACTGCCCCTCCCTCACCAGCACCCTCAAACCCAACCACAGAATAATTAAGGCTGAAAAAGACCTTTAAGATCAAGTCCAGCCATCAACCACCACCACCATGCTCACCACTAAAGCAAGTCCTCAAGCCACACATTTTCAAACATCTCCAGAGCTTCCCTGGACACCCTGTTCCAATGCTTTGCAACCTTTTCCATGTAGAAATCTTTTTAATATTGAATTTAAACCTTCCCTGGCAGAACTTGAGGCCATTTCCTCCTTGTTTGGCATGCAAAGCACAAGACAAGGACTTAAATCCTGGTGGGATTTTTGATTGGGTGAAACAGCGACAAGCACCTCTTGAGAAAACAACTAAATATTAAAAACTTGCATCAAAATACCTGTTTGCAAAAATACTGCAAACTGATGTCAATGTATATGCAAACCAACATCTTTTTAAAAGGTAACATTTTAAATTAATAACTATTTAATGATATTTCTGAAGATTTGGCAGTATTTCTGGTACTAATGGAGGGAGTAAGGATATACAATAAATAATTACACATGTGTAGAATACAGCTGGATATTTATTTTTGTGCTTTCTCATATTTTCCTTTAACCATTCTCTCTCTGTTCTTCCAACTGCCATCTCCTCCTAATTGTACTCACAACTTTTCCTTGCACTACATAAATTTTATTTCCTTTCAAAGTATCATCTATTCCAACATTACAAACTCCATATCTCCTTAATTTTTTTTTTTTTGATGTTCCATTAACCTGAAATATTTCTCATCTGCTACAAATTGTTCTATTTTCAGAGCTTTTGTTGTCTCTGACTCATATATGCCAAGATAAGGTTTGAGATACTTCTGGGGTTTTTTTCTTTTACTGGTTCCTTTTTTTACTGTGGTCAAAAGAAATCTTCCTGTGGTGGAAAGGATCTGACTCATGTTCCTGCTCCTTAGTAGATAATGATAATAATAATAATAATATTGCCTGTGGTCAGGATTTTCAAGACAGGTAAATTACACCCCCAACTCCCATCAGCTTTCCTTGGATCCTTCCTGACCTTTGAAGAAACTTGAGCATGAATTAATTTTTATTTTCTTGCTTTGAGAGTATTACTCTTACAATAACCATCGCAGCCACCAAGCAGGAAGAAGTGGAAAGCAAATGTTTATTTAAAGAAAGGTGAGTGAGCAGGAGAGCAACAGGGCAGAGAACATTTCCTCTGAGAGGGAACTGAGCAACAGAAAAGATTAAGAACAGCAGCAGAATTTCAGAGCAGTAGGAATTATTACAGGATGAGATCTAGAAAGTGTTCATCTTAATACAAATTTGATGGGAAAATCTAACAAAAATATCTCTGCAGAACTCTACAAAAATATTAAAATATTTGGGAGGGAGGAGAATTTAAAGGTTTGCAGTCTCAACAGCAGCATTTGTTGGTTGCTAGTTTGTTTGGAGGTCTTATAGGTATTTCATTCCTTGAATTCTCTAAGATAACCCAGGGATTTTCAGAAAAGATCAGGTTTCGATCTACAGTGTTGAGCCAAAAGTGTTGCTTGTGCTATTTAAAGGTTAGACTGGATGGTCTGAAAGGATTCTGGAAAACAAAATAAAATGAAATAAAATGAATTAAAATAAAATAAAGTTTAAAAATTAAAAAAAAAAAAAACTTCAAAAATAAAATAAAAGAAGTTTTTTCCAATTCTTATAATACCACATGTATATTTTTAAAAAATAGTCTTATTTTTAAAAAATAATAATAAAGAGATTGATACCTGCTTTGACCGGACAAAACTTGCGACAACTCTACAAAGCATGTTAAGGAAATTGAAATAAAAGTGAGAAACCTGCACTGTCTTCATGTTTGTCAGGTTCCTCAAGACAAGAGAGAGGAAGAAATAAATAAGGTGACAGCTTGTGGGGAAGTGTCTGTGCAAAGATGTCATTGTCATTGGGACAAGAAATGAGGAGGGCTGGCATGCAGGAGAAGAATTAGCAAAAGAGCTCTTGAGGTTTGTCAGGGAGAAAAGAGCTCCCAGCAGCTGCAGGCAGTGCAACACCTCAGCACAGCAGAGGAACTGAGCTCCTGGCAACCCCCACTGGCAAAAAAAGTGAGGAAAAAAAAAAAAAAAAGAAAAAAAAAGGAAAGCTTTCATTGCATTAAAGGAATAAATTTTGAATTTGGCCCGGGTACATTTTTGGGTTTGTTGTCACTTACAGAATGTGTCTCAGGGAGAAACAAAGGAAAGCTCCAGGTGGCTTTGGGGCATGGTAGGTGACAAATTGCAGCATCAGCTCTGAGCACAGCTTCCTTTGGAGCCTCCAGAGCCTTTTCCAGACAGAAAATGCTGCTCCCGACTCCTGGAATTCCCGTTTGCCTCTGAGGGCTGAGAGGGATGGAGAAGTTCAGGGCTGGGATCAGTTTTCTGCTGCTGTTGAAACCTTTGGTTCTGCTTGTGTGTTTTTTGATTAGACTGGGCAGTCAGAGCTTGAAAAAACCATTCTGTGAATGAGCAGAGATGGAGGGAAAATTATGGAAAAACCCCCAGGATTTGACAGATTCAGGTGTGAGCTCTGGCAAGTGACTGGTCTAAATATTCATAGGAAAAATGAGTATTTGATTACTTTTAAATTGAATCCGTAATCTCTGTGGACCTCTTATGTTCTGGCAGAAAGGGGCTTAGGAAGTATAAAATTACATATTCTTTTAAGCACTTACAACTATTTAGAGACAACATTTTCACTTAGGCACGGGAGGGGAAAATAAAAAAAAAGTTTAGAAATAGGTACCAGTTCAATTTAAAGCAAAAAGAGAGAACTTTGGAGACTGCAATTCATTTTATTCATGGAGGACTCGTTGAGATTTATATTGGAGCTCATAAAAGCCAGAACCAGTGTTCCAGCTTTTCCAGCAGCCAGGGAGAAGTGGAGACTTCTCGGTTTGGGATTTACTTTAAGTGCCTAAAGTCTCACAAAGGAAATTAAGTGCAGTGGAGCAGGCAGTGCTGCTTTGGTCACCACTTCTGCACTCGTATTTCAGCTGCATTTGCCTCCTGGCCAGCTTTCCTTGGCAAATTGAAAAGTTTATGGCCACAAAATTCCTTGGTAAAGTTGCATTTGTGCTCACCGATGGCAGAGATGGAAATTCAAGTCTCCAACTCCTTGTTTCCACAAATCAGTTGGATGTGAAATGCCATCACCAGAAGCTTGGCAAATATGTTGTGAATAACTGTTGTAACATCAGGATAAATATTTGGCCTTTATTTTATCAAAAATCTACCACAATAAGAGAAATCATCTCCTCCTGCATATGGAATTAAGGATATTTCCAGAGTTCCAGGGAAAATCCCTTGTATTTTTTATAATTTAGTATTTCTTAGGAAGCCAATATATGTTGTATATCCTTGTAAGTTGCTATTTGAGCTGGATTTTAGAGGAGGGAAGAAAAAAATCCAGAAAATTTTCACATCTCTTTTTCTGGTCCATATTTTCCAGCCACCCAAAGCAAACTCCTGGGTTAAGGACATATTTTCCTGGAGGCTTTTCTCTGTGAAAAGAAGAATGTTTGCTACACTGGGAAGTGGAATCCATGGGAAAGGGATGTTTGGAAGCAGAAAATTCCAGTAACCAGTTCAGGTCAGGCCCCAGTGTCCCACCAGGGCTCTGGACAGCACAAGTGATCTTGGCAAAAGGTCTCTCCCAGCTGCCCAATTTCCCAGGCAAACATATGGGAACCAAATGGACCTCGTAAATATTTGTTTCCAGAATCAGTTAATGACAGGCTACAGAGAAGCTCATCAAAGTTTAATTTGGTGGGAGGTTATTCTGAGCTCTCCAGAAAGCACAGACACGAGGAGCCGGCGGAAATGGAGTCCAGCGAGGATGAACTTTGCTCTTCAGGGAGAAAACAAACAAACAAGTGAACAAATGAACAAATAAAACCCCAAACAAACAGGAAAATGCCCCCCCCCCAAACCCAAACAAAACCCCAGATGTGGAGAATGAGCAGTAGATATTAGGCAAGGTTTTTAATTTATGGGAAACAGCACATGCAGCAAAAACCTTTGCTTTGATGATATTACCAGAGCACCAGAGTGCAAAGAGACTCTGATCCATTATGTCTTAAAGTTATAAAGTTTATTAGCCCTGAACTGTGATCTTGATTCATGCCAAGCTCTCCTCTGAATTTATGGCACTTGTGCAATCATTACTCAGCCTGTATGGAATCATCTATTTCTATGAATTAAACTGAGAAGCAGTTTGCTAATTAGCATTACCAGTGTTAATGAAATGAAAGATCACATGAGTTACAGGGAACTGAGAGACTTAATATCATCAGTCATTTGAGTCAGAGACTGCTGAAACATCCTCTTCCTATTTTCTCAAATTCCCTCTCCCAGAAGTCTCCAGAGTTTAGCCAGATCATAAAACTGGAGCAGCATTTCATGGAGTCCCTTTTAGTTAACGTCACTGTATTAAATGAGATCTTTCCTGCAAAGGAAAGAAAATGATTGTTCTCTCTCCTAAGCCAACTTTGTAAAATGTTCTTCAATAAAATCCAAGAAATTAATATTCAATGATTTACAGTAAATCTCTTGAGCACAGGAGGTTTGCTCGAGACAGGAAAAGCAAACACTTATGGGGTACATTATTATGATGGCTTATGCTAATTAAATTGAAGCAGAAATCCTTAATTTATGCTTTACCATCAAGTGCAAAGGGGAAAATTCTTTCTTGGTTCAAGCTTTATCTTGTTAAGGAGATTTACCTCCTTATTTCCTAGAATAAAGAGCTATTTTTGAGACTCTACTGAGAAAGCAGAGGCTTGCAGAGCTTTTCTGCATGTTGCCATGACACTTTGGATCTCAACCTACAGTTCAATACAATAGCTGCAATTAGGTTAATTAGAACATTATCTCAAAGTACACAGCTATTGTACAAAAGAAGAAACATTCTCACTGAATATGCTGCTTAGTCACCAATAAATGATTTTTTTAAAATTACATTTTTCTAATTATAATGAATAATTTATTTCTCCCATGGATGCTTGACATTTAAATATTGTAACTCAAAAAATGAACAGTCCAACATCAGCTTGGGACATGCCGAATTTTTCAGACCTTTCAGTTATTTTCCTTCCATAAAATAATAAGAGAAAAAAACCTCCTATAATAAGGGATTATATTATTTTGGTTCATTAGTTATTTCTAAATTCAAAGGCATTAATGTAGATGTGGTGCTTAGGAACAGGGTTTAGTGGTGGACCTGCAGTGCTGGATTAATGGGTGGACTTGTCGATCTCAGAGGTCTTCTCCAACCTTAGGGAGTCTCTGACTCAAATAAACAAAGCTTTTAGTCTGCACACACAAAAAATGACAGCCAGGTATAGACTAAAAAATACAAGAAATTAGGAATAAAAATGATTAACCTGATGAGATGGGGCATGAAGGCACCAGGAGACAACTTCTCTTCATATTGG
Source organism: Hypocryptadius cinnamomeus (assembly GCA_013400635.1). NCBI lineage: Eukaryota > Metazoa > Chordata > Aves > Passeriformes > Zosteropidae > Hypocryptadius > Hypocryptadius cinnamomeus. The sequence continues at coordinate 14,554 of VYZP01073502.1, read as the reverse complement.
TGTTATGTTAGCTAAGAAAAGAAAAGCTTTAAGGGGAAAAATAAAATATAGACTCATTTTCTAAAACTCAGCTCAAGCACAGAAGGAAACGATACCAGGAGTGTGTGGATGAAATGCAGCTCCATGAGAATCCATGGGAATTTTGTCTCTGGTGTCAAAAGAGGCAGATCCAGGTCAACTGTTGACTTTAAAGCATTACAGTTCTGAGATAAACGTTCAGCTCCCTGAAGCTGCTTTGCCTGGCTGTCCCCAGGTGACACCAGAGGCACTCAGGCCGTGTGTGTGACAAACAGGACCCCGTGCCCCAGGCTGTGACCAGCCAAGGCTCCAGGGAGCAGAAAACTCCTCCTCTGCAGCCTCCAGACCACATTTGTGTTCAGTTCCCATTCCTGGGGGGCTGCACACGGTGGACAAACCCGCTGTGGGCAGTGACTTCCCAACATACATCTCCTGAATGTCACCCCTGCCACTGGAAATATCAAATGCCAACATTCTCATCATTTATTTCCACCTCTTTGACAGGCAGGGACTTTCTGAGGACAGAACTCTAAATCTGAACATTTGTTTCTGCCGTTCTGTGTCCCACATTTGTTCCCATTCCCCACCCCATTTATCAATCATTTTCACTAATCACTGCTGCCCATATTTATCTTCCACAATCACCAACTCTCTTCTTGCCACGTCCTCAAGAGAAGAGAGCTGCTGTCAGATTTTATGCAAACTAGGAACACCTCTGGGGTGAGATCTTCTCTCCTCACCAAAAATCAATTAACACAAAACCAGCACGATGACGGAATACCAATCCTGGGAAATGACTGATAAGCTCCCTTAATTTCAAGAAAATGATATTTTCACTGATAAGAAAAGTTACCAGCCAGATGTTCAGCTGAGCACATGAGGATAACTCACCCAAGAGCCAATTTTGGTGCTTTTAGCTTCCAGGATGTCTCCCCAATATCAAGGAACACAGTCCACATTTTATTTGATATTTAGACTAGTTCAAACCTCTCAAGTCCATTCTTTTTTTCTTATTTCTTCATTGCTATGCAAAGGATGATGTTTGTTACAATCCAGTTCTTTGTTCCTGTGAGACAATTAGAAGTTTGCTGACTTGGTACTTCAGGTATATCTGACACAAATTAGAAACAAACTCAAAGATAAATACAAATGCATGCAAATTTCACCTAACACAAAATTCGCATTTCAGACAGAAAAACTTCAGTACTAAATTTCAACTGGAGGCCCAAAAAACTATTGTGCACTGTGAAGAGCCTTGAGGACTAACAGAGCAAATTATTTCAGACCACAGAGTGAAGCATTTTTATTGAAATGAGGGTTTTGGTTTTTTCACTTAAAGAAAGAAAAAAATGAAATAAAAAATTTATTTTTCTTTAGATTTATCTCAGATGCATACATTTAAAAGAGACCTTCAGTGGCCTTGTACTTCATGGCTGTGCCATGCGACTCCTCCTAGAACAAAACGTGGTCCCAATTCCTCATTTTCTGTGTCTGTTTCTTCATTTTTCCTTTCCCACTGTTTCCCTGTTCAATGGTGCCTGTCTCATATATTTAGGATATGTGTGCAAGTGTATCTGACATAATACAGCACACAATGTTATTTGAGTGAATCACAGATGAAAAATTAAAGTTAAAATCTTCTTCCTGCACTTAATCAAGCAACAGAGCCATAACCAATGGGGAGAGGATGGAAAGCTGCTATGGCAGGCACTTCCCATCTCAACCTGCAGCATTTTCTCCCCACCCCAAGAGCCAAAACCATCACAGCCACATCAAGTTTGGACTCAAAGTAGCATTTGGTCTTCCAGCTTAAACTCTTTAAAACAAATAAACAACACCAAAAAGACCCCACCAACCCCGAATCATCAACAGCAGCAGAAATCTGGGTATGGAAATGGAAATCTGGCAATGGATCTCTCCAGCCCAGTCCTTGGTTTTGCAGCGTTTTAGATACTCAACCTCAACCTAGCAAAATACAGCGAATTTCAAAGCCATTTATAGCAAATATTTCATTAAGAAACCGGAATATTTAACCCCACCAAGGTGATAATGTGGCTTTTTACCAGAATATCAAAACCAATTTCCATTTTCTTCTGGGGAACAACAATTTCCTCTGTGTTTTATAACCATTAGTTGATATCACATTCAAAATTAATATTTTTGTCCATCAGCTCTCCAAAAATCTGTGTTTCCCACAAAACTGTGTAGAGGAAGTTGAAGTTCCTCACAGTTATAGTCATCTACAACACCTTTGAACAGATGTCAACATTCTTGGGCAGGTTTTTTGATCCCTCGTTACTGAGCCCCATCTATTTTTCCTAAAAAGCTTTGTATTATATCTTGTTTACATGTATTAAACCAATATAATGCCATATATTGACACTTACAGGAGCACTTCATATTTTTTTCTTGAGTACTCTTTAATTCACTGATTCAATGCAGCAATTATTGATTTTTTTTTTCCTTCCCTAAATTTAGTAGCAGCAAATGTTACTTCATTAGTATATCCACCTAGGGTTTTCTTCACAATAAATTCTGCATTAAAGGCTGCAGCCAGGATATTTTTATTTATGCCAGGGTTCCACCCAGAGGCAATAAAAAACACCAGAGTCTTCCAAGGATTGCCTGGATTTTGTTCTCTCTTTATTCCTTAGGTTTGCTCACGCCCAGTCCAAGCTCACTTAGAGGTTAAAATAAAGCTCAATCTAGAGGGAGGCATAAAAATGGTTAAAACTGGAATTAAAGAGGGAGAAATCCAAGCAAGGGAGCAAATTCTCACCATCAGTTCATTTCTTCCTGACCTATCACTTGTTCCTTGGGAGTTTTATGTGGGGACTGATTTATGGGGCAAATCAATCATGGGCAGAAAGAAACCTGTCCTAAAAATGTCTGTTTAGGGTAGCAAAGTGCAGCAGGAATTAATATTGAGTACAGAGTTCTTGGCTTTGCAGGTTTAAATTAAAAAAAAAAAACAAAAAAACACTTGAAACACAAACAAGAGGAGCAAACCTTGAAACATTTGGCAAAACCATTAAAAAAAACCCTAAATAAAAAACCACTAATTATCCACTCATTAAATGTTACCTCTGCCCTGTGAACAGAGTTTGTTGCATGTGTTGCACTGGTAAAAGGGAAATTAGTTAATCTTTGTGTTTATTAGAGCAAAAATAGATATTTTATGAGGTATTTTGCTCCTTAGAAGAAGAACAGAAATACTTATAGGGTAAATTTAGGGGAAAAGCTTTAACTCCACTCCAATGGGCAGCACAGGTTTCAAAAGCAAAGCCTTCACTAAGACATAGAGGGTTAAATCAAAACAAATTAATTCATAATTTAGGGGTTTTTCACCCAGGACTATTTTATATCATTGAACACAGGGAATTGAGATTACATTGTTACTTATATAAAATATATTTTATATATTTATGGTATATATTTAACTATATATATTAATATATATTTAAAATATTTAATTCACAAATATTAATATCTGTAGACATATATTATACATATAAATAGATATATCAATATAAAACTATATAAATATAGATATATATTTACTATATAAATTTTAAGCTACCTTCTCACCAGAGACTTTAAGGAGTTTGGGTGCCAGTGAGGAATATCTGGGGATGCAGATGGACACGACCACTTGTGTGCTGTCAGCTGGTACAGAAACAGGGACAAGAAATCACTAAACTGAGATTTTTTTTTCCTCTGGTAAGAGAACAGGATGGGTTTCATTACCCAGGGAAAGAGCCTCAGTGGCTTCACTGAGCTCAGCAGTGAAGGGAACAGTGGCTGAAAGCAAAGGAAACCTCTGCTGGCTGTAAGTACTTTAATTTTTATCCCATAAGCAATTCCAATGACAAAAGCTATGTAATAGCTTTTTTATGATAATTATGTCTATTTGTTTGGTCTTTTACCAGATCATTAAAGCTACTGAGGTTGCTGGAGAGGCTTTTTTTATTTTATTTTTTTGAACTGTTTAACTGCTCTTATTTGATTACTGGAGTTCAGTGATGATAAAGATTTATAAGCAGCCAAGAAAAGCTATTTTTAAAAAGCTTTTCTTCTGAATATCAACAGTCTCTTCCTCTGGAAATAGTTTCAGTGACAGTTTTTTCTTTATTAAAAAGAAGAAAACAATACCAGAGAAAATAGAAAATATTTATCTAGAAAATATTATCTAGAAAATATCACAAAGAAAAATAAGTTTTTTTTCCCCCACAATATTACAGGGAACTGGGGAAGGCAAGCAGAAAGAAAAAAACATTTTAGCAGTGAGGTCTGGCACAAATTCAAACATAAATTTTCTTCATGCATTGGGAATGCAGGATCAGGGATGAAATTAAGAATAACTTTGTTCTGCCCTAAAATTCACCTTGCTTGGCATGGGATTGGTGTTGTAAAGCCACGGGATGGGTGGGTGGAGGAGGGGGAGGGATGGAAAACACAGACACATGAAAGTTCTTCCACCAGAACTCTGAACTCAAGTTACAATGAATAGAACACAGCCCAAGGGCTGGGTCAAAGAAATCAAACTCTGAGACACCTCCTAGAGCAAAATTTTCACCTTTTGGCAGCCTGAGGGATCAAAATATGCGGAAAAATCCCAACTTATCGACACGTGAACTCCTTTAAACACACAATTTGAGGTTTTTCCAACTGTTTTCTGAGTCTGAGCAGTTCTCTGCAGCTCCCTGGGTCCAACCACAGCATTTGCCACCTGCACTGAGACTCCCAGAAATTTCATTACAATCCCATGCACATTTCCCTGCAGTTTTGGCATCAATTCCTCCCCTATCACTTCGATGCTATTTATTGGACCTGCTTAACCTTTGTATTTCCTAACAGGTTTTTGAAGTGGTGTTCCAGGCACTGCTTGGTGTGCTTGGAATGCTGTGTGTTTAGATTTAGACAGACATTTACATAATTCTTCAAACTGAGCTTCCATGAGCCATTCAATATCATCTATCTACACATGACTCTCTTGTTTTCCAAAGTCTCAATCACATCTGTATGCAAGTTCATTTTCAGGTAGCAGAAGCTCCTGTAATTTCTTTCCTTCCACATAAAAGTTTCATTTACATTTTTAATACCACAGATTTGGCAGAAATTAATTTAAAACGTTGCGTGTTTTAGATCACTGTTGTTAAAAAAGGAACATGTGTTTTGGGGTATTTTTTTGTGAGGTTATTATACAGAATATTGTATATAACCAGTTATTTCTTCTCTGAGGTGACTTTTCAGGAGCTGCATTGCCAGAATCACAGGATTCTGCTTTGGATGGACACAACTCTGGATCAAACACTGGAAATTTGTGCTCTGCTCAAACACAAACCATGCCATGAAAGGCAATCCCACACAAAATGCTCACCTGAAAATCTGCTGTTCATTTTTTTCTCTCCTGCCTTCATAAAAAACCCTACCAAGTATCAGTCAATAAAAGCAGCAAGTGGGTGTTTTTTTCTGGTTCTTTAATAAAAACAGCAGCACTTGAGAACTAGAGGAATATCAATGTTTATCCCTACTGAGATTTAAAAAAAAAAAAAAATTCAGCTGCACAGAATTAATTGTCCTTAGAAAATAAAAAGAAACAGAAAATTGGATGAAATAATAATAATAATAATAATAATAAGTATTAGTATTATTAGTGTTATTTGTATTGTTAGTATTGTTAGTATTATCATATTATATTGCAATTTGAGTTTAGGGGCAGCATGGCTGCACCACCCTGCTGACACTTCTCCTCTTTGTGGTGCCACCAAGGGAAATTCCTGGATGATGCAGGATTCCTGGAGTTTGGGAGGGTTTAAGAAAATTTGTCCTCCAGGGCCATTGGAGCTCTTTAATCCAGGTCCTCTGGGGAATTTGCACACAGCTCCACCAGACGCTCTCCCTGCAGTCTGATTTAAAATTCTTCCCAAAGCCCCACACCTGAAAAAGAAAATAAAATCATATCTGCTGCTGCTTTAACAGATCTGCTGCAAACTCGGGGCTTGCCAGCTGAGTTTCCCAATTGCTTTTACAGAGAATTAAAGAAAGTTTGGGAGGAATGTGAAAAGCACAGAAATTAAATATAATTCAGAGTTTACCCAATAATTTAATGCAACAAAATTTAAAAAAAAATCTCACAAGCCACAAATAACCCAAAACAAACAACCCAAAAATATCCAAAAAACACAATACAACCAAACAAAAAAAAGCCCCCCAAAAAAACCAAAAAACCAAAAAAAACCACAGACAAAAACCCTTAAACATAAATTCTGGTGCATGGAATCTATAGACTTCCGCCAATACATTTTCATTCATTTTATTTTACTTTTTTTTCCAGAATTTGGCTGAAACCACATATCCTGAATACCTCAGAGAAAGACCTGGAATGTGATGTAGCAGTCTGTATCCAGGCATTAACTATAAACTTTTAAAATTAACTCTCCTCACAGTAATACCATTAGGTTAGAAATAATTATTGACAAAAAAACATCCTCAAGATCAAGACCCAGGACGATGAAACTCATTTCAACCTGGAGATTGCAGAATTGATTGCAGAATTTCCAAGAGATGCTCACATCCTCCCACTGACCCAGCAAACCACCCATGGAAAAGGGTCCAGGGCTGCTTTCAGCTCAAAATTGTGTGAGGGGGGAGAGATGAGGAATTAATTTGAACGGAATAGAAGGGAAATAAACAACCAAGGTGAGCTCCAACCTGCAGGATTTCCAAAACATGGAAACCTCATCTCACACCTGAGCAAAGCAAACCAGCCCATCATGGGAATTATGCAGATATACAGATATTATGCAGATGTTTCACCTGATGCTGCAGCTGCTGAATCTCCTTTGGCTTGGCAGGCACCAGATCTGGGAGGCTGGAACAGCAAAATTTTGATTTCTGCAGGAAACGCCATCACTGTTGAGAGGGGTGATGAGGAAAAGCTGCTTGAACTGCACAGGGAGGGAGGAGATTTGGCACAGACACAAAATTTGGGTTCCACCAGATGTGCCACCGCTGCCAGGCCAGAATCCACCCCCTTTTAGCTTTTAGCTGCCCTGCAAGAATAAACATCTGGATTTTTTCCTGCCTTCCTCCAAACTCTGACAATTGACACTATATTTTAGGTTTTTCATGGGTAGGAGCAAGAAGTGCAGTGCCCCAGAAATGGCTGAGCTCAGAGTGTTTGCCCTCAATGCTTTTTTGACAGCAAAGGGCCAAGGAACACAACGTGTGTGCTGACAAAGGGATTGCTAATGATGAGTGGAAAAAGAAATGACATTGTTGGTTCTGCAGGAGCCTTCCCTGGAAAACCTCCTGGGCCAGTGCTGGCACATATTTCACATCTTCAATGCTCACCCTTGTTTGTTGTTATAAAGCAAATATTTGTCAAATCCCCGGACTCTGAAGTTTCCCAGGGCTCAGGGCGGAGATTTCTGTGCTGCCTCACTGGTGTGTCAGAGGAGGCTGCAGGAATTCAGAGCAGAAAAGGGGAGGTCAAGCCTAGCAGGGAAAGGAGAAGGATCTGAAGAGTTTAAATCTAACCTGAGGCAAGGACTGGCTCAGCCAGCAGGTCCCTGGGCATCACCTGGAGCAGTCAAAGGGGACTGGGAGGTCTGGAGGCGCTTCCCAGGCTGGGGCAGGGGCAGCTCCCTGGGGAGGTCAATCAAAAGGGGATGGAAGGTGCAGATTTTTGTCTAATCTTATAAATCTCAGAATGGTTTGGGTTGAATGGATGCAGAGATCACCCATTCCAACATCCCCACCAAGGGCAGGGATATTTTTTTTTTGTCTTTGAGCATTTCCATCTGGGTACAGACCAGCAAACATCACAATGTGCCTTCCCCTCCCACCTCTCTGTAGCTCTCCAAAAAGCCAATTTCTCAATAAATCAGCATCATCACAAGTGACTCCTATGTCACCAGAGGGTCACTTATGACTCTAAAATATCAAACCACATTTGCTTTATTCTTTGCTTATGGATGAGATTCAGAGGTGAAACAAAGAAAATCAAAGCCAAATCAAAAATCTGGGGAAACTTTCTTCCTGCTCTTTTTTTTATTCAAAATATCCAGTTGGTTTTCAAACACATTTTTAATTGACTTCAGCAAGTTCTGCTCTGGGCATTGATGTACCTTAAAATACCTTTGAAAGTCAGAGTTGTTTCTATTTACTAATTAGTTTCCATTTACATAAAACCATTTTGTCATTTTCAGAGTTTCTCACTTTTTTTCTTACAGTAAAGACAGGGGTTGGGAGCCAGAGTGTACCAACAAATTTAAAAAACAAAGAAAAGATCAAGGAGAGAGAAGATGCAAAAAAGTTTAAAAAAAAAATAAAAGTCCATGTGTCAAAGTTTTCAAAAATGTAGATTTACACTACCTTGAAAGCAAAACATTTAAATTTATAATTACACAAAAGAGAATTAAAAAGTAAATGAATTACCAAGATGGCTCTGATCGTGTTTGCCAGTATTTCCTGCTTTATTCCAATTAGCCATAACTTTATAATTTGACTTTTTTCTCTGCACCACTCATTCCAAGACAATGTCAGCGTTGAGTCCATAAGCATTTTGAGAATTAATTAAAATGTCATGAAATAGTTCTTGCATTAGCATATATATGGTCATAAAAATAATTATAATTACTTCTTAGAGGTGGAGGAGAGTTAGGTTTGATTGATGGAATTAATGAAAACGGGGACAGCTCCACCATACTAAATAGCAGAAACTTGAAGTATTAACTATCCACTATGTGAAGTTATAATAATTACAGCAAGAGCTAAAAAGATTAGTATTCAAAAAGAATAATGTACCTTAGAGCCTAAAATACCCATTGCAAATTATGGATGTATTTTCAACTGTTTATAACGTTCTCAGAAGAAAAATATCGTTTTGATGAACTTCCAAAGGCTCCTAGATTAATAGGTATTTGCAGCCTTACAGAGAGCACAATCAATTCCTCTAATCTTGTTATCAGATGCTAAACAGCTGGGTGACCTGATTTAAGTGCTGTGATTTTAAGGAAGTAATAATGGATAATAGTTTCCAAATGCCTGCTAAGAATTTGCAAAGCTGTATAATACACCCAAAGATATGCAAATAAATGGCATTAAAAGAAACATTATAATTAACAGCCCAATGCACAGAAACTGCTTGTGCAGCCATAAGCAACCTAATCTTATTTCAGTGGTGCTGCTTTTAATTTAGTCTCCCTTAAAGACCTGCAGCACTGGAGTGATGGTCTGGGAAGCTCAGGTGAACACACAAAATCAGAATTAAGTGGCACTAAACTCCCTCTGCAGGGTCTAGGCCGTGAACAGTCCCCTTGAAGAGGTGGAAGTGGCCAAAGAATATTTTTTCATGCAGAAACAATTCTTTTTTAAATACATTTATTTCCTTTGTCATTATTGTAAGTTATTTCCAGATGGCAGGTGGCTGATTTTTAATTTTTCTTTTTTTTTTAAGAGCAACTGCCAAGTTTGTGAAGAGTTATTTTGCAGAAGCCTGAACAGCATTTAAAGGCCTTTTCTTTTTTTATGAGACATTGCTAATCTCACATTTTCCCCCCCCTCTAATCACACAAACAGTTTAGGCTAAAAAAAGCACTCCCTGGTAGGAAGGAGAGGGAGGGAGTGGGTACCACAGCTGTGCCTGCTGCTGCCAGGGAGTTTGTTTTCCACTCTTGTCTTGATGGAGATGCTCTGACAATTGTGGTGCCAGATTCTCACAAATGCCATGTTTTGCAAACTGCCAAATTAAGGAGGGAAGATCTTGGGTTTTAAGCGTAATGTTTTAAATATTTCCCTTTATTTTTCTACTGAGGGAGCATATGGTAGAAGGCAACACACTTCAAATGGCCTGGCTGATGCCAGGGAAGGATGACTGTGCTAACAGGAGAATTTCTGTACTTGGAATTATTGGTCAGTAGGGAGAAACTTCCACTAAACGCTGGAAACACCTGCACTATTGCCAAAACTGCATTCCCTTCAGCCATGGTCCTCGTGCTGGCACTTGGAGGGATGAAATTTTATTTTCCCACTCTCAGGCTGCGTTTCCAACTCCTTGGAGCTGAAGTGCACCTTTACTTCAGTAGGACTGAGGTATCTTCGGGGAATAAAGAATAAAATGAACTTGGAATGGAATGCTGACGTTTCCAAGTCAAACAGCAGCCAGAGGACAATGACAGGGTCTCAAGGTCTGTCCTAGGATTCATTCTGACTCGAGAATTCCCTGGTTCCATGAGGAATGTGTGATGTAGGGAGTGCTCAGTCATTCCGAGGATTGTTCACAGCTGAGTTGTGCAGGACGACTGGAGAATTCATCCTCGAGCCAAAGACATCTCTGCAGCCCTTCCCTGTCCCTAAGCTGCATCTTCACCTCTGCCTGGTGCCTTCCACAGGGGCAGGACTGTCCTTCAGCCTGGGCTGGAGCTGCTTTCCCTGAACTCCCACAATTAAATTTACATTAATTTATTTCTCTTTCTGCATCCCGTGCCCGGTGCGTTAAACCCGGAGTTCCTTCCCGTGGCACAGCTGTGCTCCCGCTGCGAGTTGACAACGGCGCTTTCATCAATTATTCACTGCTCTGAAGATCTGAGAACTTATGTCAGGGCAAATCTGTGGTTTTTTTCTCTCTCCTCAGAAGCAGGAGTTGGGAAACTCGTGCACCTGAGCCGGGAGCAGTGGGGAGCTCCAGCCTCATTCAAGGGAAGGAAAAATCCACCTGCAGCAAACTCTCCTGGCTTGTGGGAATGAGGAGCTCCAGCTCAGCACCGTCCCAGGCTCATCAATAGGGATGTTGTCTGGGGACTGACATTTTTCAAGCAGAACCAAAGCAGAACCATCAGAATTATTTCATATTAACTTTACCCTTCTTTATTCTTATTCATATTTAATCGCTCTCCTTAGAGGGTTCCTACCTTCGAAATTAAGGGGAAGAAATGCAGGTATAGAAATGAACTGGTTTTTCTTTTTTTTTTTTTTTTTTAAATGAACACTTTGCATTTCCATCTCTTTGGTTTTCACTCCCAGTATCAGCTTGGTTGCAGTTGTTCAGAGAAAGGCATTTAAACGTTTTTCATATGATGTTGCTTTCAAATTAAATATTTCTTTATGGAATGAGGTAGATTATTTAAATTTGGCATAGAAAATAATGCATTTACTAACATACCATGAGTTACATTTTCCAAAATCTCTCAACCCTCCTACAATTTTTTTTTTCCTGATATCACCACTGATAAACCTTTCACTGTGTCAAAGGAATTAGGCTAAATTTAAGCTTTTCTGCTAATCTGAAATAACACTGCGATCCCACTGTTTATCTTTGAAAGTATTAACCACGAAATAGGAAGAGTAAGGCTCAGAAAAGTAGAACTAAGTTTCTTAATTTAGAATAAATTTGGGTTTTTTTCCCTATTTCTCTGTTTCTTCATCCTAGGGAAAACAAACCTGGAAACAACAAAGTCCTGGAAATGGTCCTTATAAGCACAATTTATCCTATTGAGATTTCTACATGCATCTTTTACAGAAAATCATTGAAACCTAACACCAGCTACAAAAAAAAAAAAGGTCTAAGGAGATTATGAATAAAAGCTATTGCTGACTTTGTTTTTAATGAGATACTGAAATGATTTTTATTCTTGCCCATATTTTTACTCACATTTAATGTAACCCAGGTTATTTTCAAACTAACTCTGTTAAACAGGACAAAAACCTCATATCTCCTGCCAGTTTAGGAATATGCAGGTGCTTGCATCTTCAGAGCCTTTGTGAATATTGTACAACTTTTAAGTCTAACCTACTTTTCCTTCTTTTTTTTTTTTTCCTAGAAATGTTCTGTAGTCCCTTATGAATGTTGCAAAAGATTCACAAATTCTGAGTGCTGCATAAAGTGGCAAAAATTAACATCTCAAGAATGTCATTGAGATGGGCAGATGTCTCCCCCCAGCCCCAGTAGGCTCAACTTTGATGAGCTGGGCTTAAAAAAGAATTTTTAAACCTCTCCAAACCTACACAAAAAACATAATGCTAGTGATGAATTTGCTGCAAAGTTGCCTGTTCTCCTGTGGATCAAAACATGTTGGAATAGACTGAAAACCACTACTTTATACCCCAGTAAGTTTATTAAGCTCTGCATCCCTGAATTTCTGTGTTTCCCAAATGGCTGAGTGGAGGAATTCTTTGGGTAAGACTGGGGTCTGGGTTTTTAGCTTTCTCCTGTCTCCAGCCAGGTAAATAAGGCCATAAATAAAACATTCAGTACCTCAATGGGTGGAGGTCCAGGCTGGGTTTGGAACACACAGAGGTCATGGACTTCCCTGGGAGGGGGCAGCTGAGAACCAGGGCTCTGCTCTGTTCACACCTTCTAACACAGCTGAACTGCAAATAAAACTCGTAAAATGGAAGAGAAATCGTGGCTGCCCCATCTCTGGAAGTTTCCAAAGCCATGCTGGACTTGGAGCAACCTGAGATGGTGGAAGGTGTCCCTGCCCACAGCAGGGGGTGGAATGGGATGAGCTTTAAGGTGCATCCCAACCCAAACCATTCCATGGTTCCATGAGCTGAAAAATACCCTTTATTACCTTTCAGCTCTTGAAGGAGAACATGCCCAAATTCTGTCTCTATTACAGATTTGATGGGGTGGGATAGGAGAGCCCCAGAAGAGGAAACCATTGCACTGAATCCTGCAGAGCTTTAATTTTGGCACCTCCTCATTGCACCTGGCCAGTCAGAAGAATAAAAGTAATCCTTGGAGTGAAAACAATAAATCTCCCAGCAAAATCCCATCATAAAATCTACTTTGCTTATAAAAACACAAAGAACGTTCCTGTCCAAAGATCTAGTGACAAATGAGGGAGGGAAAAAAAACATTCGTAGTTTCAGAATACCTGACATTTAATTACCAGAGGCTGCTACTCACAGGAGATGTACAGCAAACTGCATGGCCTTGGCTGCAGTACATGAAACTATTATATTATCAAAGATTTATTTCTTAAAAGTGCATCAATTCCAGCTCAAAGAAGCCTGGAGTCGCCCATGGTGCACTCCATGTCAGACAGGTGACTTAATGGTGTTACTACAGAAAATAACAGGCTTTTGGGGCTCTCACAAATCCCGCATTTCCTGCTTGGGTGCACTCAGAATGTGACAAGTCATTAACTCCAGCCTCTGTTCCCTCACTGAATATTCCCCCTCCAAAGACAAGCATTTCCTTCCAAAGGGAACCAGCAGTTACGGCCAAAATCCAGGCTAAAATTCCCCAGTCTTCCCCCAGAAATGCAAATTTCCCAGTCTTTCCCCATTTATACAAAGACAGACATAAAGTAAAAGTTTAGGAATGAAATATCAAGTTTTTTCCTTCAAAAAATCAAAAAGAATTGCTTATTTTTCTTTACAGGATAGAAGGTCAAAGGAGTGCAAAAAATTGTTTTCCTAGATGAAAATGCAAGGACATGGGAGCTGTGATTTCCTGCTTTAGAGGAAGCACTGGGACTTTATCCATGGCACTTTTATAACTTTTACTGAGGATTTAGATCCAAGTAACAGTCCTTGAACACCAGAATTTTGCCGAAGACTTGAAAGAGATGGCTGCCTCTTGTTCTGGCTATAATACTCAACTGGTAAAGCAATTATTTTCCCTCATTTCTATTAAAAAAATACCAAGTGATAAACTCTTATTTCAGTTTTCTACCTCAACAACACTTCTTTTACTAACTCAGCCAGAGACCAGGTTGTGCTATAAAGTGTTGACACACACAAGAAAAAAAAACAAAACAAAAAAAGCCCCCCAAAAACCAAACATAAAACCCCAGGTTATGACACACAGAGTCTTTGCTAAAATATAAGCAGACTCCTTTTTCAGGCCACTGCTCCAGGATATATATTTTTACTCAACATCTTTGATTATGCTGCCACCAGCAGCTTTTAAGACATAAAAAGGCAAATGACAGGTGCTGTCAGTGACTGGAACAAAAGCTGTGGAAATTCACTGAGCGTGTAATACGGTGGATTTTAGCAAAGCTAAAAACCCACGGTAGCTTTGACTAACTTGATCTTTCAGAGAGCTGTTTGAGGGAGAGAGGCACAAAATAATGAAGTGGATGGAGCGTTACATAACAAAGAACTCCTCGGGGTCTTGTCTGCTGCCTTATCTCATAAATTGTAATGATTTTCATGTTAGATCAAAGAAGAGCATAAAACAAAATTGAGATGAAAACAACTATTCATTGCCCCCGAGTGTATAGCTTTTGTTTTAAGACACTCCTAAGTGGAAGGTATTTCTTCCTCTACACAAATCACTGCTCTGTAATCTTCCCTGTGACAGCAGGAGCAGCTCCACTGCTGGAGCACACACTTCTCAAAGCAGCTTTGTCTGACTTTCCTCCCATCCTATGGGCAGCCAGGTGGAGTTTTAATCCCTTTTGGATTTATTTAAGGTTTTTTTGTTGTTTTTTTTTGGGAAAAGGAGGAAGAAAAAAAGATTGTCACCCAAAAAAACCCCCAAAAAACCAAAAACAACAACAAAAAAACCCAAAACAAA
>VYZP01073498.1:50547-60796 GCA_013400635.1 Hypocryptadius cinnamomeus | reverse complement strand
ACTGGCCCTCCAGTGCCATCCAGTGCCATCCAGTGCCATCCCAGTGCCACCCCATTGCCATCCAGTGCCATCCCAGTGCTATCCCAGTGCCATCCCAGCACCATCCCAGTGCCATCTCAGCACCATCCCAGTGTCATCCCAATGCCATCCACTGCCATCCCATTGCCATCCAGTGCCATCCCTTGCCATCCAGCACCATCCCAGCACCATCCCAGTGCCATCCCAGTGCCATCCAGTGCCATCTCATTGCCATCCCAGTGCTATCCAGTGCCATCCCAGTGCCATCCAGTGCCATCCCAGCACCATCCCACTGCTATCCAGTGCCACCCCAGTGCCATCCCAGTGCCATCCAGTGCCATCCCAGTGCTATCCCAGTGCCACCCCAGTGCCATCCAGTGCCATCCCAGTGCCATCCCAGCACCATCTCATTGCCATCCAGTGCCACCCCAGTGCCACCCCAGTGCCATCCCACACCAGGTGGCTGTGCCCTGACTTACTGAGGCTGCCCAGCTGTTTGATGATGGCAGCCAGCGTGCTGTTGGTGACACACTCCAGCTCACTCGTCACCCCATCGGGAAGGGCCCCCCGGCACAGGTGCCGGGGCTCGATGTTCCTCTTCACCAGCGGCATGGCGAGCCCTCACGCCTCTGCTGGGAAAGGAGAGGGAGGAACAATCAGAATACACAGCTGTCACCATTGTGTGTCCCCCCACACCGCCTCAGCTCGCTCCAGGAGGTTCTCCTGCCCCGCTGGGACACGGCAGGCACAGCAGCACTGCTGGGGGTGCAAACCTCGGGGTGCTGTGGGCACACAGATGCCAGGGCGGAGGTGAGGACTTTGTCCCTACCTTTGTGTCCTTTCCCACTCACTTCCCAGAGCTGCTCAAAGCAGGAGCGAGCTCCCCTGTGCTGCAGCCCTTCAGCTGGCCCCGAACAGCCTCGTCCAGCCCAAAGAGAAGCGAGGAAGCGCTTGTAATGCCATTATTTCCAGCTCACTGCAGCCTCTCCAGGGTTTTATTTGTGCACACACTACACTGAGACAAGCTGCTGTGGCCAGCTCATCCCAGCTCCCTGCCTGGCCCCACAGCATCCCTGGGTGCCCCCAGAGCTCCTGTGTGCCCCCACAACATCTTTGGGTGTCCCCACAGCATTTCCAGGTGCCCCCACAGCTCCTGTGTGCCCCCACAGCATCTCTGGGTGTCCCCACAGCATTTCCAGGTGCCCCACAGCTCCTTTGTGCACCCCCACAACATCTTTGGGTGTCCCCACAGCATCCCTGGGTGTCCTCACAGCATCCCTGGGTGTCCCCATAGCTCCTGTGTGCCCCCACAGCATCCCTGGGTGTCCTCACAGGTGCCCCCATAGCTCCTGTGTGCTCCCCAACAGCATCTCTGGGTGTCCCCACAGCATCCCTGGGTGTCCCCATAGCTCCTGTGTGCCCCCACAGCATCTCTGAGCATCCCCACAGCATTTCTGGGTGTCCCTCACTCCACTGTCCCCCCCTGAACTGGAGATGGTTCATTTTCTACAGGGTTTAAGGAGATGTAGGGAGACCAAAGGCCTCACCCCCACTGAGAGCACCCATGGGAGCTGCAGGGAACGATGGAGGGGCACCATGGGCTGTGGGGTGCTGGGGACAGGGTATCCCACTGGGGTAAAGGGTGAATGGTGGGAAACAGGCTGGGAAAAGAGGCAAAAAAGGAGCATTTATTATCCATGGTGGTGTCTCCTGGGACTGGGACAGAGACCCTGGGACTGGGACACAGACCCTGGGACTGGGACAGAGACCCTGGGATTGGGACACAGACCCTGGGACTGGGACAGAGACCCTGGGACTGGGACAGAGACCCTGGGACTGGGACAGAGACCCTGGGATTGGGACACAGACCCTGGGATGGGGACACAGATCCTGAGATGGGGACACAGACCCTGGGACTGGGACTGAGACTGGGACACAGACCGTGGGACTGGGACAGAGATCCTGGGATTGGGACACAGATCCTGAGGTGGGGACACAGACCCTGGGACTGGGATGGGGACACAGACCCTGGGACTGGGACTGAGACTGGGACACAGACCGTGGGACTGGGACAGAGATCCTGGGATTGGGACACAGATCCTGAGGTGGGGACACAGACCCTGGGACTGGGATGGGGACACAGACCCTGGGACTGGGACTGAGACTGGGACACAGACCGTGGGACTGGGACAGAGATCCTGGGATTGGGACACAGATCCTGAGGTGGGGACACAGACCCTGGGACTGGGATGGGGACACAGACCCTGGGACTGGGACTGGGACACAGATCCTGGGACAGGGACACAGACAGGCAGCCACCCCACAGGCTCACACAAGGGGGTCCTGGGTGCCACGAGTGCATCCGGGCTCAGCCCAGCTCCCAAGGCAAAGGCAAGCTGCTGGCTGGGCTGATAAGGAGCAGAGGGCACCAGCAGCATTCCCAGAGAGCAGAATCCCCCCGTTCCACATCCCCACCCGCCCCATCTTTCCCCAAATGTTGGCAGCCAGGGAGAAGCCGCTTCCGTCAGTCGCCGTGAGCGGAGCCAGCGCTGCTGCCCCAGCGGAGCCAGCGATCTGCAGAGTTCACATTTTTTTGGCCCCGGCAGCGTTGGACAGAACAGTTTCCCATTGACAGCAGCCGGCCAGCGCTCCCAGCAGCAGCAGCAGCTCCTCCGCTGCTTTCAAATGCAAATTCCAGCTCCCCCCAGAGCCTTTCCGAGGGCTGGGCTCTGCCCGGGGCGCTCGGGGTGCCCCGGGAAGGAGCCGGCGCTGAACCCTCAGCAGGGCCGTGGGGGGCTTCGGGCTCGGAGCCAGCTCTGTGTCCCCCAGTGCCCCCCAGAGCCACCGCTCACGGATGGGGTGCTGTCCCCACCTCCCGAAAATCAAGATTTCTGCCGTCTGTTGTTCCTGTGTGCCAGCATTTGCGGGGATGTCTGCTCTGGCCATGTACAACCCCCTCCCCTTCCTGGGCACCCCGAGCCCCCCAGGCTGAGTAAGGAGCTGAGGCAGCTTCACCCCAAGCTGGTTTTATGTGTCCCCCCAAACCTGCCCTCAGAGGCTGAGCCCTGGCACGTCCCAGGGCTGCAGCGACCGCAGGGCACAGGGCAGAGCCCTTAACGAGCTGCCTGGGCCCAGCAATTAGGAACAGGGAACAAAGAGCCATTCTCAGCATCCCTTTGGGCCACAGCCACGGGACACGGCCACTGGACACAGCCCTGGCACCCGGGGCTCTTTGTCCCTGCACAGGGGACAAATTCCCGGGGGGAATTGGGGCCACCTGAGCCTGCAGCCCCCACGGGGACCCTGGGGCAGAATGAAGGAAAAAAAAGGGATTTTGTGGTTTGAAACTTCCCAGCAGGGACAGGTTGGAAGAGAGGCAGAAAGTGGGTGAGGGGTGTGATGGCAGCATTTGGGACTGTGCCATGGGAGGGCATCCCTGGAGGAGGAAAATCCCTTTAATCTCACCCCAAAGAGGCCAAACAAGACTCAGAGCTTGCAGCAGAAGGAACCAAGGAGGAGTTTGGCACATTTTTATGCAAGGAAAGCCTGTAAAGGGAATTTTGACCAAATCACAGAAAAATCTGCTTTCCAACCCCCCAATTAATGGAGCACAGGGATCAGAACACATGGACAGCCCTCCCCTGACAAGAGTTCTCTCAACCTGCTGCACCAACAGCACCAAACCTCTGACTTCTGCCTTGAAATCCCAACTGCTCATCTAAAACCTGTCATCTCTAGGCCTGTCCTGAGTCCAGTTCTCTCAGTGGGGATGGGCTGCACGTGATTCCAGAGAGGCCAGCTTCATTTCTGTCCTCTCTGGCACATCTTGCTCACCCACCGAGAGGCTGCACACAAATGCTGAGCACTGAGCCTGGCCAGAGCCTCAGCAGGGGATGCTGAGCTGTGCCCAGCACTGCTCCTGCTCCTCCTCGTGTCACAGGTGATTTCCAGGACGTCAAGGGGGTGATTTTGGGTGGCAAAATCTTTTCCTCAGACCTTTAGGAAAAGGTTCCCAAGGGCAGGGATGGTCTGGGTGCAGGCTCTAGGGTCATTTACATGGATTAAAACCTATGGGATTTCACTGTGTCCTGAGTGGAAGGAAGCCAGGAGCCCTCAGTGGGCAGAGAGGTCAGTATAAAGGAGGAGGAAAATGGGAGCCACAAACTCAGCAGGAATTTCTTGGAGGGTGAAGGCAGGAGAAATGGGACCAGCCAGGGGCTGGTTCAGGTTTCAGGTGCACTGTGGGGATTCTCCCATCACTCAGCTTTTCCCTGTGACTGGAGAGAGCCAATAGCTCTAAATCTTGTACTGGGAAATGCCACAGGTGAGGGGAGACACCCACCAGCTCTCCAAACCCAGTGGTGCAGCTTGGAAGGGGAGCACAGCCAGCTGAGCTGACCAGGCAGGGGAGGGTGTGGGACAGAAATGAGCTGCTCATTGTGCCCTAAGATGCTGATTTCCCCCAAGGAAACTGCCAGCAGCACCCCAAATGCAGAGCTGCTGGCAGCACAGAGGACAGCCCTGCTGTCCCACAGCGGCTCTGGGCAATAAGAGCTGCCCCTGTCCCTGCAGACCAGGCTGGGCTGTGCCTTGCAGCTGCTGGCCCAGGGGTGACCCCTGCAGCTGGCTCCTTCCAGATGTTATCCTTCACCTCAGCAGCACCAGCATCTGGCAGTTTAGATCCATCAGGGCAGAAAAGCAGCTCTCATTTTGTAAGAGGGTCCAAAAAAAAGGAGTTTTGTGTCCAGCCGTTGTTCCTTACATTCTTTGCAACAGCTTTCCACGAGCATAACTGTGGCCTCATCCCCTCCCTGTCCCCAAAGCCACTCTGTCCCACTGGGCTGTAGTGTAGCAGATCCAAAGTGGCCTGAAGGACCAGGCTCTGCTGGCCATGCAAGGAGGGACAGCCTGGTGACCACAGATCTCTCAGGTGCTGCTTAATCCCTGGGGCAGATTTCTGGGTTGGTCAGTGCCCAGCACCTGCAGCCCTGGAGCCCTGCTTGGTGTGGCATCAGAGAGAAGAGGGAAGAATCCTGGCTCCCACCTTCCTCCACTGATCTGTGGCAGAGCAGAGAACAGTTCTGGGGTTTGTTTTCCATGGGTGATCCCTGCAGGAGACACCTGGAGTGGGAGTGGAGCCATGGCAGGGGTGGGCAGCACTGGAGGGAAGGATGTCCAAGCTGCAATCACCAGCTGCAAACGAGGCACCTCCAATATTTCTGATGGTATCAGGGGTGCACGGAGCAGCAGGAAGGAGGGAAACCTCCTTCACCCTTCACACAGCCAGAAAAAGCCCTGAGCTTGGGTTTGGGGAGGATGTGGTTAAGTGTGTGATAAAGCAAACTCCTCAAGGCTGGGAGTTGGGGTCAACCCTGCCCTAAGCTCATTTCTAGGCCAAGCTTTGGGGCAGCCTGTTTGCTCAGCCCTTGCAATCAAAGCTCTTTCCCAATTTGGGCTTCCCAGGGTCCTTCTGAGCCCTGAGGAGCAGACACTGCCAGGGACTGGAGGCTTTTGCAAGGCAGCAAATCTTTGGTTGGATGCCAGGAGCCAGAGTAGTGAAAAAACAAGAGATATGTTGAAAAATCTGTTAACCTTGAACAAAAAAGTTTGTAAGTGAATATTAAACAAACAAGAAGTGCCACATCTCTTGGTGGCTGCTCAGGACCCTGTTTTGGTGCAGAACCCTTGGAATGGAGAGGTGAGGAAGAGCTGGGGGCAGGAGAGAGGCACAAAGCAATCCTGAAATAGTGAAAGGAGCAACAAACCCCCCGAATGTGAAGTCAGGGAAAGGACAAGAGGCAGAGTTGACACTCAGTGGGGCTTGCAGGTGCCTGAAGGAGCTCATCTTGTGGAGTTTGGCAGGATGGATCTGGTAGAGAAGAGGGCTGGGAAGGATCTGGGGGTGTGTGATGCTTCTGAGCAGCCAGAAATAGATGGAAGGTGTGAAAGCAGCAGCTTCTCGAGGTGTTGATCTGTGGAGCTCTGCCACAGCGTGGTGGAAACCAGGGTGGGATGGTTCAAAGAGCAACAGGACAAACCTGCAGGGGACAGAGAGGCCACCAGCAGCCACCTCATGGTTGGGGGCAACCTCTGCTTCAGGTGAGCCTAAACTCCTTCTTTCCTACCAGTGTGGGCCATGGGGAGAGCAGAGCCTACAGGGGCTGGAGTTTTGTTGTCTCAGGAGAAATTCAGCCAGGAAAAACCATGCAGGTGGCTCTCTGCGGTGCAGGGAGAAACCTGCCTGGAGAGCTGGGCCAGATCTGCTGATTTACCTCCCACAAAATGGAGCGAGAGCTGCACCGCAAGGACTCGCTGCTCTCATTTACAGAACGCATCTGCGACCACTTCTTCATCTGCTGGCAGCCCAAATGCCCGAGAGCACCAGCAGCATGACAAATGTCATTGCTCCCTGGGAAGGTGACCATTGCTCCAGAGCTGCTGCCCTAAGGTTCATTAAATGTATTAAAACCAGCTGGATCCCGAGTGTTCCCCTCGCTCAAAACAAAGCAGAGGGCAGGACTCGAGTGACAGTAAATCCTCAGGGTGGCACGGGGGGCTGGTGGGCATGGGAGAAGCAATGCCACTGCCTGCCCCTTCCTTGAGCCCCCTGCATCCCAAAGGAACCTGCCCTTACAAATGGTCTGGGGCACAGAGACATCCCAGCCCCACTGCAGGGTCAGCAAAGCATCAGGTGGAAAAACACCCCGGAGAGTGAGAGCCCCAGGGTGTGGGGTGGTGGTTTTGTCCCCCAGCCCCAGGAGGCTGGAAAGCAGGGCTGAGGCTCGCTGTGAAACGAGTGGAGAGGTCTCAGCCCCGGGTGGCACAGAGGGATTTTTCTGCCGGCCAGGAACAGATTTGGGTGGAGCTGGGGAAGAGCCAGGCCCTGCTGCCAAAGGGGAGAGTGGAGAGGAGAGGAGAGGAGAGGAGAGTCGAGGAGAGGAGAGGAGAGGAGAGGAGAGTCGAGGAGAGGAGAGTCGAGTCGAGTCGAGTCGAGTCGAGTCGAGTCGGGCTGGCTGCGGGGCACAGCTCCATCGCTCCCTCGGGCTGAGCCGTGACCTGTGTCCCACCGGGAAGCGCTGTCCCACCTGTCCCCCGGCCCCTCTGCGGCTCCTCCTGTGCCAGCTCCACCACGGCAGAGCTGGGAGCTCCAGCGAGCAAACACTTCACAGCAAAGTGCAACACAACGCTAAATCATAGCTAAAAATATTCCTCGGGACCTTGATTAGTAAATGCCACCGTTGGTGGTTTGGTTTGGGGGATTTTCCCCCCCTCCTTCTGCTGTAAAATGTTTCAGCGCTAGGAGAGCACTTGACTGAACTGTCTCTAAGCCCCACCAGTGCCGAGGGCAGGGCTCTGCAGCACCGGCCCTGCTTAGGGGATGCCATAAAAGCAGCTGCCTGTTACCCTGGGGTCAGTACAGAAACCTCGTCCTGCTGTCAGTCTGGCTTTACACAAACAGGTTCCCAGAGGAGTTTTAGATAAATGGTTTCTTTTAGGGTAGGTGAGAGCAAATGCTGTAAATCACAGAATCACAGGAGGGTTTGGGTTGGAAAGGACCTTCAAGATGATCTCATTCAACCCCCTGCCCCGGGCAGGGACACCTCCCACTGTCCCAGGCTGCTCCAAGCCCTGTCCAACCTGGCCTTGGGCACTTCCAGGGATCCAGGGGCAGCCACAGCTGCTCTGGGCACCCTGTGCCAGGGCCTGCCCACCCTCACAGGGAAGAATTTCTTCCTAAATTTTAATTTAAATCTCTTCTCTTTTGGTTCAAAACCATTCCCCATGGGCCTATCACTATTTCCCCCTGTAAAAAGCCTTTCCCTCCTTTTGATAAGCCCCCTTTAGCTACTGGAAGGGCTCTGAGGTCTCTCCAGAGCCTTCTCTTCTCCAGGCTGAACAACCCCATGTCTGGCAAGTGGATTTTCAGGCAGTAGCTTTCCTTGGGGTTCAGTTAACATAGAGTTTGGGTTCTGTTGTTTGATTTCTCAGAAATGGGGGGCCCTCAGTGTCCCCTGGCACTGGTCATGGAGCTGAGGGCAACTTCTCCAGGTCCTTCCCATTCACCCTCGGCTCTGTCTCTGCCGTGGATACAGACCACAGTATCCATATCCATGCAAAATCCATGCTAAAAAAGAGACATCCATCCCAACACCCTGATGCTGAAGGGAGAAAGGAGGGGGAAAGTTGTGGGTGAAACTATGCACGACCCTCCTCCATCATGCCCCGGCTGCTCCGTGCCCGGGAGCAGCGGCGCTGCCTTGATCTTCCGAGGAGGCGTCAGGGGCTGGGGCTGTGGGAACACCGCGCACATCTCGGCTCTGCTTTGGCTGCAAAAGATCCCTGCTGGCCCAGGAATCATGTGTTGTTTTTCATGACTCTATCACCAAAGGAAAATCTTCAATGACAGCTTTTTTTCCCTTTTGTGCCCAGCTCATTACCAGAAGGATCTCCCTCGCTGGCTGCCGGGCTGTGCGGGCAGGAGGCTGCTGAACAAACCAGCCTTTTTCTCCCCAGCATAGAAGGCGCTTTGATAAACCGGGAAAACCCTCGGCCAGCAGCGAGGGGCTCTCTGCAGAGCCGCCGCTGCCGCCTTTGGGAGCAGCCGCAGGCAGGGCTGGCATCTCCAGCCGCGGAGCAGAGCGCTCCCAGCCAGCCCCGAGCTGCTCCCTGCGGGGCTGGGCTCTGCCTGCCGCTCCCCAGAGCGCCCATCCGGCTTTTCCCACCAGTGCTGGACGTGCACCCCACAGAACTCCGGGTGGATGTAGGGAACAGGGGGCAGAGGCCAGCCTGGAGCTGGCTGCAGCCTCGCTGCTCAGAGACGGGCGGAATGCCGCGGCTCTTCCCGCGGGGTGCAGCTCAGAGGGTGTCTTTTTTCTTTTTGGATGAGCAGCTCTGAAAACACACACACAAAAAAAAAAAAAAAAAAAAAAAAAAAAAAAAAAAAAAAAAAAGGGGGAGAAAAAAAAAGAAAAAGCGTTCTTGCTTTTCTTTTTTTATTTCTTAACACTTCTGGCTCGAGGGCTGTTGTTCGTAACTTGTCAAGATCTTGGCATCGGCGGCTGATTTGTCATCCGCCATAAAATGGAGGATGAGCATCTTTGGTTCAGAACTGGGCCAAGGGAGATGACAGCTCAAAGCAAAATATGCTTCATCTCCAGTTTTCTCCGTGGGCTTCGGCTCCCGGGAAAAGGAGCGGGCATTTGGGGTCTGAGTGCATCCCAGCGTTCCGGGGAAGAGCCCTTCTCCTGCTCTGCGTTTGCGACAGCACAGCCCGGTGCACATTAACCCTCTGCCTGCCAGAGCGGGCTGTGCTGGGCTGATGCTACCGTCGCCCTGCCCTCCTCACCGAGCCCTGCGACCTGTCACCCTGGGAGCTACCGACACACCCAAATACCACCAAAACACCATTTTTAAAAAAAGAAAATGATACCAGCAATCTCTTTAAAACCCAGGCAGTGCTCTGCAGCGTGAGGGGTGTGCCTTGGCACGCTGAAGTTTGGAAGATGAATTATTAATCCTGCCATTCCCGAGCTGCCCGCGCATCCCGGAGCTGCCCTCTCCTCCCCTCCCCTCCTCCGGAGCGCATCCGGCCGCCGGCTCCGCTGTGCCGGCCACACAGAGCAGCCACAAACTCCGTGAAAAAGCATCTCAATCCGCAGGTAATCCATCGCGCTGACACCACCACGAGGCAGCGAGAACTCGAGTTGGAAGCGATAAAATTCAAGCTCCCTGCAAGTAGCTGAATCACTGAGCGTGGAGGCCCAGGCTCGGCAGCTCTCAGGGGCTCTGGGCCCACCTGCGGCTCTGCCCACGGGGGTGCCCCGGACTGGGGGGGTCACCGGGGGGGCTCTGAACCCAGCGGGGCTCCAAACCCCTGGGAGGGCACCAGGATGGGGAGGGGGGCCATGCACGACAGGTGACAGCAGGTTGTGCCCTGCTCAGCGCCGTCCCCTCTGTACCCCCAGCCTCACATCGGCCTGCAGAGCCCCCCGGACCCCCCCCAGTTCCCCAGCCAGGGGGTGATGAGCCCTGCCCTGCGCTGGTGGTTGGAGCACAGGCAACCGTGGGCCCAGTTTATCCCCCACAGTGATGTAAAGATGAAGGATCCTCCCTCCCCAGGATGGCAGGGATGTCAGGTGAAGCCCCCCCGCCCCCACCCCGCCCCCATGCGAGGTGCAGAGCAGCCGGGTCCCCCTCCGTCTCCATGTAGGAATGAGAAGTGACAGCACAC
>VYZP01073498.1:0-50290 GCA_013400635.1 Hypocryptadius cinnamomeus | reverse complement strand
GCTCCCCCGCACCCCCCGGAGCCGCCCTTACAACTTCGCCTCGGGGTTTCCATAAATCCCTCATTCCCCGCGGCTCCCCGGCCTCTCGCCGTGAGTTTGGAGCATCCCGCTGGAAATCCTTCCGCTGGCGCGGCCCGGAGGGGGAGCGATGCTCCGGGAGAGGGAGAGGTTTGGGCAGCGTCTTCTCCAGGTGTGGCTTTGCCACCATCTTCTCCACGCTTCCCCTGTGGCCTGTGGAGTCCCTGGGTGTCTCCCCAAGGGTCAGATCCAGGCCGAGGTGTCGGTCCGGGGTATTGGTGAAGCCCCAAGGAAAGCATCGTCCTCTCCTGCTTGTCACTGTCACCAGCTGCTGGTGCCCGGGATTTGGGGTCCTCTCCTTGGTCATGTCACAGAGACACCCCGAGGGCTGGAGCCCTCTGCTCTGGGGGCAGGCTGGGAGAGCTGGGGTGTTCACCTGGAGAAGGGAAGGACGCAGGGAGACCCAAGAGCCCCTTTCAGTGCCTAAAGGGCCTCCAAGAAAGATGGTGACAAAGTTTTCAGCAGGACCTGTTGTTACAGGACAGTAAGTGATTGTTTTAAAATAGAAGAGGGTCAATTTAAACCAGATATGAGGAAGAAGTTTTTTACAGTGAGGGTGCTGAGGCCCTGCTGAGGCCCCTGCCCCTGAGAAGCTGTGGCTGCCCCTGGATCCCTGGCAGTGCCCAAGGCCAGGCTGGACAGGGCTTGGAGCAACCTGGGACAGTGGGAGGTGTCCCCGCCTGTGGCAGGGGATTGGACTAGAAGACCTTTAAAGATGTCCTCCAGCCTAAACCATGCCATGGTTCTGTGCCCCAGTGCCAGCACTGGACCATGTTGAGCGCAAACATTTGCAGGAGCCTCACCTGTTTGGGGGTCTAACAAAATCCCAGCCTGGGAGTCCTAGAATCCCAAAATGGTTTGGGTTGGAAGTGACCTTAAAGATCATCCAATCCCAACACCCCTGCCATGGCAGGGACACCTTCCACTGACCCCAGCTCAGGGCTCTGCCCTTCTCAGGCCACACCAGACCCATCCCAGGCTATGCCCACACTCAGCCCCAGTGACCAGCAGGGATTTTGCTGGCTGGCAAAGGAGAGAGGTGAGTTACTCCTTCAGGGGCTGAGACTGCAGGAAAACCACACAGCTCTGCCCATGGCAGCTGCATGTCCATGCCAAGGATGCCAGCAGAGCTCCAGTTACGCCACAGCCCTTCCTCAGATCCCTGGCTGTGCCCCTGCCAGCCAAGGGGAACTCTGGGCTGGAGGCTGGGGCTGCAGCAGAGTAAGGCACCCACAGAAATCGAACCTCAGATCCTGGGGGCAGTTCTGGGCACCTCAAGAGAGACCTTGAGGGGCTGGAGCATGTTCAGAGAAGGGAATGGAGCTGGCGAAGGGGCTGGAGCACCAGGAGAGGCTGAGGGAGCTGGAAAGGGGCTCAGCCTGGAGAAAAGGGGGCTCAGGGGGGACCTTGTGGCTCTGCACAGCTCCTGACAGGAGGGGACAGCCGGGGGGGTCGGGCTGTGCTCCAGGGAACAGGGACAGGAGGAGAGGGAACAGCCTCAGGCTGGGCCAGGTTCAGGTTGGATGTTAAGGACAATTTCTTCATGGAAAAGGCTGCCCAGCCCTGGCACAGCTCCTCAGAGCAGTGATGAGTCTCCATCCCCAGGGGGATTTAAAGGATGTGGAGATGTGGCACTTGGGGACGGGTCAATGTTGGGTTTGGCAGTGCTGTGGCGATGGTTGGACTCGACGAAGGCTTTTCCATCCTAAACAATTCCACGATGCCGTGATTCCACTATGACTGCTGTTAGTGTCAGCCGCTACTAGAGGGCAGAGCGAGCCGGGACAGACAGACAGACAGGTGGTTCGAGCTGTGCGGGAGCTGCCATGCGGGAAACGCGCTTGCTTCTCCTTGCACACTGAGGCGTGTGGGGGAAGAAAGAACTTCAGCAGCACGAGGGATAATCTGTGACACGGTTTGAGGTTTGGAGGGAGATGACTCACGCTTTGATTTCTTTACGGAGCGCTCCAGGGCGGGATTAAGCCGTGCTTGTCAGGAGGGCGCCGCATCCAGCAGCGGGGAGCAGCCGGGAGAGCTCCTCATCCCCAGCACATCAGGCTGCTGCTCCCCGCTGCTCGTCAGGAGGAGAAAACCCGCATGAATGAGGGGCGAGGGCACCCCGAAAGGGACAGCCGACATCTCCTGAGCACTCACTAGGCTGGACCTAGGGTCTGGCACAAGGCTGTGTCCCAGCCCAGAGCCCGTCTCTTCTGCAGGCAGCGGTGTAAGGGCAGCTCTGCCGTGCCCAAAGGAGCTCGGGCAGCCCTGCCGTGCCCGGAGGAGCTCGGGCAGCCCTGCCGTGCCCGGGGGAGCTCGGGCAGCACTGCCGTGCCCAGAGGAGCTCGGGCAGCTCTGCCGTGCCCAGAGGAGCTCGGGCAGCTCTGCCGTGCCCAAAGGAGCTCGGGCAGCCCTGCCGTGCCCGGAGGAGCTCGGGCAGCTCTGCCGTGCCCAAAGGAGCTCGGGCAGCCCTGCCGTGCCCAAAGGAGCTCGGGCAGCTCTGCCGTGCCCGGGGGAGCTCGGGCAGCCCTGCCGTGCCCAAAGGAGCTCGGGCAGCCCTGCCGTGCCCAAAGGAGCTCGGGCAGCCCTGCCGTGCCCAAAGGAGCTCGGGCAGCTCTGCCGTGCCCAAAGGAGCTCGGGCAGCTCTGCAGCCCACGCCAGCCCCGGCTGCTGCATCCTCATCCCCATCCCTCCTGCCGGTGTCCCCACAGACCCTCCTCGAGCAGCGGACACTGAGCCTGGACACTTCAGATTCATCCTGGACTGCCTTGGCCAAGCTGTCCTGTCTCTGTGCTGGTGCTACCACAGGCGTTCTCGTCTCAAGAAATGAAGTAAAAGTTTTTCATGAGCCAAAGAGAGCCAGAAGTGCAGCCGGTCAGGAAGAGGCTGATGCTGCTGCCAGGACAGCACAGCCTGAGACATCCAGGCAGGGATCTGGGGACTCACGTTTGGGCGGGAGGGGTGAGCAGCCCCTCTGCCGTGGCACGGGAGGGGTGAGCAGCCCCCTCTGCTGTGCCCAGGACAGAGCTGCCCCCTCCTGCCTGCAGCCCTCGGTGACCCCCGAGCAGCTCCGGAGCTCTCAGTGCTGCCAGGAGCAGCTCAGCACGTCACAAACCCTCCAAGTGCCAGGAGCAAATCCAAAGGGTGGCACAACCGCCCCAGACCTCAGCCCCTGGAGCCCCCAGAGCAGCTCCTGTATTCCTGGGTGCTCTCAGGCACACACACACCCGAGCTTGGGGGGCACAGGCAGCGTGCCCAGGGTGCCCTACACAGCCTGGGAAGGTGAGGGCAGGGGGAGGGGAGGGTGCAGACAGCAGCACCCACAGATCTGAGCATCTTCAGCACCCCCAGCTCAGGGCCAGCCTCAGCCCAGGCTCTTCCCAGCTTTGTACACAGCACACGTGGGGTTTTAGCTGAGTTTTTTCTGGGTGTCAGACCAGCAGTGTCCTCTGCTCGAGCTCAGGGGCACAAACCAGCTGCACCAAGGCTTCTCTGCTCCCCGAGCTGCTCCCCTGGAGGTGTCTGGGCTGGCTTTGTCCCTTTGTGTGGGACAGGAGAACTGCAGAACTCCTGGCCATGCAGCTCCTGGTGATGTTCCAGGCTTGCCACGAGCCACTTTTGTGCTATGCTCACCCTCCAAAGTGAGGAGCTGATGGGGAATTCACCCTTTCCCAAGGGAATTCATTCCATCACCGGATAAACGATGTAAATATCAGTTAATAACAGTAAATTAATGAACCATAGGAAAAACTTATCCTGGGGGCACATCCACAAACTTTTTTCCAGTGATTCCCTGAACTCCTCGGGGTTTTGAGCAGCTTGGGGTCAGCGGTGGCTCCCACATCAGTGACACTGCAGACAAACAGGCCCAGCGGGGCCCAGGGGAGCACCCAGCCCCAAACCCCAGCACCCCTCCACCTCCATCCACCCCAACCAGCCCAGCAAGCCAAAGGCTGTGCAGCTGGAGTGGGGATGCCAGGAGGCTGCCAAAGCTCTTTGTTTGGGGTCGTGGACCCCCAGCTGGCCCAGGAGGAGGTGTCGGGAGCTGTGGCACCGCCGCACACGCTCGCCTCCCGCGCGGGCTGCTGCGAGGGCTGAGGTAATCCTGGGTAATTCCTGACTTCCATGGAAATGCCTCCGGGCCGAGATGATTATCGCTGTAATTAGCCTCTCTGATTTTTCTTGGTGTTCTATAAAATATTAATTTACAGCTGGATCCTTGCCTCCTTTGTGTGCCGGCTCGAGCTCTTGCCATCAGCAGAGCATCTCTGGCACCTCGCGCCGAGGTCCTGTGGGGTTACGTGGCAGAGCTGGGGCGGCCGCTGGCGGCTGCCTCGTGGTTGGGGTTGGTGGGGCTGGGCAGGAACTTCCACTTCCCCACAGGAACGTGCCCTTGGAGCTCCTATTTCAAAGGAAATATGGAAAACCGGTGAGGCATGCTCAGAAGATGCCCTCCACACCTCTGCAGCTGGATGGTTGAAGGTGAGCAGGCAGCTGTGTGGCTCCAGAAGCCCTTTAACACATCACAGATCCACCCTGTTCCTCTGTTTGGGCCAGAAACAGTGGTTTTGCTCAGCTGCATGAAACTCAGGTAGTGCAGCAGAGTCTGAGCAGCACCATGCTCCCCACCCAGCCTGGAGGCATTGGAGTGGACACGGTGCTGTGATTTCCACTCCCAAAATGGAGCCAAATGTGGGATTTGGTGGCATGTGGTTCCCTGAAAACCTACTGCTCACACCAGCACTTCCAAGCTGCCTCATTTTTCAGCCAAGCTAGGTAGAATCGACTTCAATCTCGCCAAAAAGGTGGAAAATGCCACCTGTGATATTTTTGATGCCAAACATTGGGAAGGTCAGGCAGAGGAAGGACATTACAGTGTGCTGGTCCTCTCTCTGCCCTCTCCCTTGGACAAGCCTTGGGCTCTAGAATCTTCATTCCAGTATCCCTGCCAGGGAGGGAGCTCTGCCACATCCCTAAGGCTGCCCCCGAGCTCCTTTTTTCTCTGGGACAGTGTCTCTACCAGGCCAGATGCAGCAGCTGTCTTAACTACAGCTCCAATCTAAAGAAAGGAGCATTGCTAATGTCAGGAAGGGGCTGTGCCCAGCATTTGAATGTCTCTGCTGAGAGCTGCTCACCACTAGAGATGTTTTCCCAGAGCTTTTGGCCCTGCAGCAGATGCTGTCAGTGAGGTTTTGTCCTCAGGACAACCCTACATGTCTCTGATCCTTTGAGAGGCTCCTGGAACAGAGGCTGGACTGAGTTAAAGGAATAAAGTAGGGATTTATTAAAAGGCCTCCAAAGGATTCACCTTGGGCAGTGCAAGAGCCTGGCTATGGCTACACCCAAGCTGGATGAGGGTCACGAGTTTTCACACTTTTATAAGTTTTTGGTCCATTTCCATACTGGGGTTCATTGTCCAATTGCAGCTCCAGGTGATGCAGTCCCATCCTCCCAGATTGCTCTCCTCAATTCAGTGTTGTTTGCACTTTTTGGGCCTGAAGCTGCAGCAGTGTCCTTGGTTCTGGGGCTGGAAAAGGATTGTTTTGTCTGACTGAGTTGTGAGGAGAACTTGCTAACACTTTAAATGAAGTTCAGAGTTGTACACCAATGCAGTACAGAATCTGGAAAACATGGAAGCTGAAACTTAAGGCACCATCCCCTTGTCACTAAAATCAAGCCAGGTTGCAAAGCCACTGGGGATTTGTGTTCTCCGAGGCCACGTCCTCCCACAGCACCTCCCGAGCTGTTTGCACAGATATTTCCATTCCTCCTCCCCTTCTGCACCACCAGGCACACACACTGAGCAGGAGCCAATCCCTCTGGCAGGGCTCTGGCACCGTGGGTTGGAGCCAAGCACACGCTGCTGACAGCCATGCTCTGCCCGGCTGGCCGGGGGCTCGTCAGCTGTGACATCGGGTGCTCCCTGCCAGCTCTCCAGGGATGCCAGGTGTGGATCTGGAGAGCCTGGAGGTGCTGCTGCCATCCACTGCATCCCTCACCAAGCTGGCAGGCTCGGGGCTTTGAGGGAAACCGTGTGGCAGACACAGAAGGATGCTTTAGCATGGAGTTCAACCAGGGAAGAGCAGCTTTGTCTGGTTTTCCTCAGTGTTTCTTTCATCTTGTGGTTGTGAAGCTGCAGAGCCTCTGGATGGGATGCTCCTTGTTCTTACAGCAGGCAGAGCTGCTCCTGCTTGGATTTCCCAGACCTTCCCAGGCTGCATCTCCCTGATGGAGATGAAATCTCCATCATCTCACCCAGCCCAGACTGTTAACCCCCCACTTTTCAGCCCCTTCTGTGATTTTACTCCTCAGTCTCACTGGTCCAGTCCAGCCCAGTGATGCCTGGGCCAAAAACTGCTCTGTCCAGGCACCATGCAGCCAACATCCAGGGGAGATGCTGCTCCCTGGGTTTTGTGTCTGGCTCGAGGTCCAAGGAGTATTAACCTCCTGTTTCCCAGTCTGTGAGAGCCTTCTGCAGCTCCAGAGGGAGGAAGTCTCCATAACATGGTGTTCTCTATGGCAGAGGGCTTTCCCACCTCTCTCACTGCTGTTTTTAAACCAGCCTTGTTTTCCTGCTGTGGAGAATTAACATTTTGGGGGGCAGCTTCCCTGTGCACCACCCGGGGTACCCCTTCTCTGTCAGCTTGCAGGGGCTTAACAAAATAAAGCCAGCAGGCCGGGAACCTGAGCGGGCTTTCTGGTGATGTGGAAATTAAAATTTAGCTGCTCGTTGTGTCGGCAGAGGGCAGTGGAAGATGCTTCCAAACCTCCCAAGCCTCCCCCGGCCGCGCTGTGGAGATGGGGATCCGGGGAGGAGACTCCACCAGAGAGGAAGGGAAATAAAAATGCAGTTCCTCCAGCAGCGAGGCTGACCCGAGCGCGGCGTTCCCGCCGGGCAGCCCACCGGCCGGGGGGATTTGGGCTCATCCATCGGCACGGCGCCCAGGAGGGAAGGCGAGGGGAGGAGACCGCTCTCCCCATCGGCGCATCCCTGCAGCTCGGGTCTCGCCATCGCTCACAGAGGCGGCTCAGAGCTGGCAGAGCCGCTGCTCCTCATCCTCTGCCTGGGAGGAAGCGGATGGCGATGGAGCTGGCAGTGATTTGCCGGCGGGGGCAGGCGGGAAGGCCGAGGAGAGGTTTTTCTGGCTGTAGCCGGGTCCCAGAGAGGTTCCCCAAGCCCGGCGAGCCGCGGCACGTATACAAAAGTGTTCCCAACCCGCAGCCCGTGGCCGGGTGCTGCTCTCTGGCTTCGGGAGAGGCAGGGAGATAGTGCGGCCCTGCCGCCGCCTCCCTGCCGGCTCCGCACCCTGCCCTGTAATTAATATCCCTGGAGGTAAAGAAAGAGCAGCGGGAGGTTGGGATGTATTATTTTACTCTGATAGGAATCTGACACTGACACAGCCATTAGGGGAAAGAAAGAATAATAACTCAGACTTGGCATATATGAAAGTGTAAATACCTTCAGCGTGTGAAAAGACAGGCTTTAATATATTGGTGGGTTTGTAATTATTTATTGAAAGAAGGGAAAAGGCAGAGCTTGCTGCAAAACAACGCAGAGGCGAGGGAACAGCTCCCGAAATCATTGGGTTTGGGTGGCCGCTGCTCTCCCGCCCGGAGAAGGCAGCGTGGGGTGACCCGCGGCCCTGGGGACAGCCCCCGCTGCCGGGGCGATGTCGGCGGCTTCCCCCAGCAAGAAGCCGGGTCGGTGTCACACAAACGCTCTCCGAACTTTTCTGGCTAGGGCACGCCAAGAATCCCACCGGGACGCCCGGCGTGGAAGGAAAGGCAAGGCATCCCTTCACCGGCTGTTTGCCACCTGCTCGGCCGGCTCCGGGGGCTTCGCTGCGGGGCGGAGGGAGCGGCAGCATCCCCCGCCGGGTCACCGAGATGCCCCGCAGCCGGGGGCCGTGCGGGGCCGGGGGGCGGCGGCGGCTCCCCCGCGGGGTCGCCGCGCCCTTCGAGCCCCCCGAGGGCGGCTTCGGCTGGGTGGTGGTCTTCGCCGCCGCCTGGTGCAACGGCTCCATCTTCGGCATCCACAACTCCTTCGGGATCCTCTACATGATGCTGCAGAGCGACCTGGGCGAGGGCGAGAAGGATCCGGCGCTGGAATTTAAAACAGGTATGGGCTCCGCGGCCCCTTCCCCGGGCCGGGCAGTGCGTGCGGGGGGTGCCCGAGCGGAGCGGGGATGCCCGAGAGGAACGGGGGAAGGTGCGGCGGCGCGGCCGGCGCTGCCTGCCGGAGCTGGAAGCTCCTTCTCGGCTGTGTGGAACCTCGATTGCTCCCTGCCCCCTCTATCCTCGTAGCCGTGGCTATATTTATCTCCGGCAGCATCATGTGTTTCTAAGCTCCAATGTACTCAATTAAAAGTAATTCGGCTGAAAGCACGCCCTTAGCTTGTCCTGCCGGTGTGTCTTGGGGTAAAGCAGAGCAGCGCTGGTGAATCAGCTGCTGGGTGTGAGCCATCCCCTCTAGTTTTCTTTATTATTGTTCTATTTTATGGGTTTTCAAGCTTTTT
Source organism: Hypocryptadius cinnamomeus (assembly GCA_013400635.1). NCBI lineage: Eukaryota > Metazoa > Chordata > Aves > Passeriformes > Zosteropidae > Hypocryptadius > Hypocryptadius cinnamomeus. The sequence continues at coordinate 41,699 of VYZP01073498.1, read as the reverse complement.
ATCTGTCTGCCTTGTTGGCCGGGGGTGGCTCCAGGAGAGCATCTGTCCTGCTGCCGCGCTCCCTCCGCGCCGCGTCCATTCAGTGGGACAGCCGGCACAGGGCAGGGCTGGCAGCGCCACCTGCGCGGTCACTCCCAGGGCAGCGCGGGGTCTCCAGCACTTCATATCCCTAAAAAGCAGGATCCAAGGACTGCACCCAGCTGTGTGTTTTGGTAGGACAGACAGGCCCGGCCAGGGTGCAGACTGGGTAGGGTTAATATGGAGAAAAGGGGTGTTCCTTGCTGCCAAGACCCTGCTGTTGAAGTAGGCTTGGCAGAGGGACATCAGCCTGCTGGCGTGGTGGTCCCAGCTGGACAGCGGTGTTGGGAGGCCCAGCCTTATCCCAGGTCCTGCTATCCCCCCTGGAAGATCACATCCATCCTCGTGATGGACACCCGTGGCTCACCTTGCTGTCATCTGCCAGGTGGAGACGAGCACTTGACGCTGAGGGGACCTGCCTGTGGTGCTGTCCTGACCCTGGGTGGGACGTGGGCAGCAGCCAGGAGCCAGGAGCGTGCTGGGGACAGTTGAGTGCCAGGGCTGTGTAAGGACCTTAGAGCCTTGTTTTGGGGAGCAGCGCTGCCCGCGCTCCCTCCCTCAGCTGGCGCATGGCCGGCGAGCGCGGCGGGGAGCGCGCCAGGATGAAATTCATTACGGGATCCACCACATCTAGAATCCCAAATTAACTCCGTGACACTCTTACCAGGGAAACGACGGGACCGTGTAATTACGGGCACTAACGGAGTGCCACAGCGAGCTGCGGACGTGTGGCCAGTTGTAATTAGGGTGATTGATGGGCTGGGAGTGTGTGTGTGTTGTGTGTGTGTGCATGTGATGCCCAGGAAGCTCATAGTGTAGCTCTCTGTTTCCTGCTGCCTGTGATTGTATCTAGAAAGCCTAAGGCAGGGCTCTAAAGGTAGAAGTGGTAACAAAAGAAATTAAATACTGCAAGTCCTGGTGGTTTAAAGGCTCTGTGCCCAAGACAGAGGTTGTAGGAGTCAGCATCTGCCTCTTGCTCCTGCCATCTATTTATTTAAGGCTATGACCGCACAGAGGCCTCGAAAAAGAAAGGCGTGTGGGTGTGCGAGGTGAACCCAGGCTGGGTAATTAAACTGCCTGGGTGACGAATATCTGCATTTTGGTCTGGGTGTTTAATGAAGAGGCCGTCAATAAGTGAGTGGCGGCTCCGAGGTTGCGGTGCCGAGGCTCCGGCGGCGGTGGCGGATCTATCTGCGGCACCTCCGGGGCTGCAGCTGCACTGGCTGGGGCTGAGGGCAGCGGGGTGCAGCCCGGAGCCCCCCTCCAGCCCTTCCTCCCTCGCTCCCACCCCTCCCCGCTCGGCATTGCATAATTTCCCCGCGGCGCTCGTTTGCGTGCAAACATAATCAGGAAAATATCGTAGCTCCTTTCCAAGCGCTAAGTGATGTGGCCTTCCTGAAAAGACCGGTGCTGTCTGTTTGTCCTCCGACGTCACTCTGAGCCCGCCAGCTGCAGGCAACAGCCGGACCCCAGGGAGCCCCTCATCCCCCGCCAACAGGGAGCAGGTTGGGAGGACGAGGATCCGCTCCCTGCTCCAGCAGCGGCTTCCAGTATGGCTGTGGGCATGGCTCAGCCTTTTGTCTGTGCTCTTAAACCTCCTCCAGCTCTCAGGGAGGTGGGTTTCTATCAAACAGGGGGTTCGGAGGCAAAATGGGGAGAAATGTTGTCAGCTGGGCAGGCGTCCCTTTAAAAATAGGGTTCTGTTTATGCTAAAGCGGGTGCTAGTCGGCACTAAACAATAGCCGCCCCGGCTATAATTATCAAGGTTTATTTCTTGTTTGCATTGGTCACGTTTTCTTGCGTTTGATCTTGAGAAACGCAGGATCCGTGGAGTTCAGGTCTGGGGTCAGGCTTTGAAAACAAACCCCGTGGCAGCAATGCATCGAATGCATAGGCTCCTCTCTTTAAAGAAATATACTGTGCTGCCTATGTCAACAAGCACGGCGGGCTGGGGCGGGCGGGCTGCTGCGACCACCGCGTGCCCCTTCCCCGCGGGATGCCGCGCCGGGGCCTTTGCAAGGCACACTCTGTGCTCTCGGGTTTGTTTTCTTGCGGGGGGAGCAGAGGAATGCTGAGACCGGAATAAAAAAAATAATATACATGTGAGCACTCGGCCAGGAAAAAAAAAAAATCCAGCTTTGCTGGAGAGGTGTTGAGTGATGCTTGAGGGTGTTTGCCGGGAGACGAGTGGTGACGTTTGCCTCCGGTTGTACAAGGCTCGTTCCGGTGCTGAGGGATCCAGGGATCCGTGGCTGTCCCACAGTGAGGGCTGACACTGAGCCAAGGGCCCGATGAGCCAGCCCAGCACCTTCATCTTCCTCAGCTCCAAAAGCCCTTTTGAGTGGCAGCACAGTCCTGGTGAGCGTTGACTGGGCACGAACTTTCTTACCTCAGTGTCTGCTCTGCCTCTGCTTGGACGTGCCCCAGCCTTGGGAGAGGGGACCACCCGGTGGCCTTGTCCTGACCAGGGCTGTGCCCTCAGCCAAGGAGCCACCTGAGGGTGCTCCAGCTACCTGGGCAGAGCCAGGAGAGTGACGTTTCTTGGTGCATCTTGTTCCTCCAAGCACATCCTTGGTGCCGTACCCGAGGTCTGGAAAGCCCTGGTGGGACAGCCTGCAGAGGCACACGGATTTTGTTTTTTTTAAAAAAAGTTTTATTTATCTTTTTCTTCTCCCCTCCTCTGCTTTGTGTCAATAACCCAGGTATAGATTAACTCTCTTCGCTTAATATTTAATGTTTTGGGGCCTGGAAATGGAACTGAAAGCATTTGGAGAGATGGCCTGAGGAGCTGGTCTGGTTTGGCTGCAGCTCCACTGAGTGCATCTCCGTGTCCATCAGCATCCCCTGATCTGTGTGCAAGAACTTGGGGAACAGCTTCCCCCCTTTTGCCCAGCTCCAGACAGGGAGCAGAGGCTGCTGGAGCTCCCTGTGCTAGGGAAGCTGGAATGGTGCATGGACCCCAGTCCCTGAGTGGCCAGATCCTGATGCCAGGGCAGGGCTGATGTCACCTTTATTCCTGAATTCCCACTCGTTTTGCTGGGGAATTTCTTTGTGCTGATTTCACATCCTTAGGACAGGTGAGCACAGGTGGAAAAGACTATTTTTACTCCAGCATTGTAATGAAGGCTTGGTAAGAAAGAACAAGGGGTTTTTTGGAGAAAACAAAGCATTTCAGTGCTAACAGTCGTATGAAAGAGGGGGAGGAGAAGCCCTGCACTCCTCTCTGGGCTGAAGAAGATTCTGTGGGTGAGTGAGCGTGGCTGGAGCTTTAGGAGCTGGGAAGAGAAATCCCAGTGTGAGAGTAAATCACAGAATGCTTTGGCTTGGAAGGGACCTTAAAAATCACCCCTGCCATAGGCAGGGACACCTCCCACTGTCCCAGGCTGCTCCAAGCCCTGTCCAGCCTGGCCTTGGGCACTGCCAGGGATCCAGGGGCAGCCACAGCTGCTCTGGGCACCCTGTGCCAGGGCCTGCCCACTCTCACAGGGAACAATTCCTTCCCAATATCCCATCCATCCCTGCCCTCTGGCAGTGGGAACCATTCCCTGTGTCCTGTCCCTGTCCAGCTCCCTTGAAGCCCCTTTAGAGAAGGGGGAGAATCTCCTCCCTCAACCTGTTGGCCAAGTTGCCTTGATTGCAAGAGGTAATCCTTGGAAATGATCCCAACTAAAATGGAATGATGGGGTGATTGTCCATTGCTGGCCTTTTGGAGGCTCTCGTCTCCTGAAGGTGACACTGTGGTTGTCACCTTCTTACCCAAATCTGCAGGATTTGGAGCTTTTACTCATTACCAGGGTGCTGTGCTGGTCCTGTTTCACAGCTTTATTGGCCAGGGGTGCTGTGGATCTCAGCATTCCTGGGGCCTTTCCCACGTCCATCTGGGCTCCCAACCCTCCTCTAACCCCACGGAGGGATGCACTGACATGAGCAATATTTATGTAGCCCAGATGGGGATGTAAATCCAGCAAAAAGAGATAAAAAAGACGTTTTTATTACCTTGCCCTGCAAGCTGGGGAGTACAAAGGGCAGCACAGAGCTTTCCCAGATTTACTGGGGGTTTCCCATGGTGGGATGCCAGCATGCCAGCACCAGGCTCTGCCCCAGCCTCTGTTTTGGGAGCTGGAGTTTGTGACTGCAGGGAAACAGGGGGGAGTTTTAGAGGAGCTGGGGTTTTGCCTGAGCTGATTGCAAGGTGCCGTGTGAGATAAAGCAGCCTGAAAAGCAAACAAAGCCCAGTCATGTTGTTAAACCTGGTTCTTGGGGCTGTCGGGAGCGATTAAGGTTATTAGGAGGCCGGAGTGCTGTTTCTAAGGGAGGTTCTTGTTTTTCAAGACTGCAGGGGCCCTCTCAGCCAGCACATTTGCCATTTTAGTGGTTTTTAATTTACTTTTAAGTGTCCTCCACCAGCCAGCCAAGTGGATGTAAGGCTGTATTTCCTGGTGGCCATTGTCCTTGAGTGGTGGCAGCTCCTGTGACCTCTCTGTGGCCTATGAAGAAGTGGGACATAGAGTTGTGCAGTTGGCTTGGAGATTATTGGTCCTTTCAGTTGCAACTAAATGAACAAAACCACCTCCACTTTGTGGGGTTTGGATCATAGGTTAAATTTTGAAGGTGCTGAGTTGCAAATCCATCACTGAGACAGGCCTGGGAGCGGGAGGAGGATGAGGAGGAGGAGGGATTGGAGGATGAAGGGGTTGGTGCTGCAGATCACAGGGCTGGGATGGATGTGGTGGCACAAAGTGACAATGGGGTGTGATGCAGAGCAAGGCAAAGGAACCATTTCATTTCTAGTTTAGGGGAGAAACCCACAAGTTTGACAAGTCACCCTTTAATTTCTTTAAAACCCCTCAGCAGCAGGAAGCTGCCCATCAGCTGGAATGGTTCTCATCCAACACCTTAAACCAGACCTAAGCCCTCAGGCTGGGCCAAACCCCGGAGCTGGGAGGTGCCACTGACCTCACTGGCAGTGCCCAGGGGCTGGCTGTGCATGGCTCATGTGGGCATTGTCACCTGCCCTGGGTGACAGCCCCTCTGGCTCTCTCCCTGCTTATCCAGAGTCTCCAGAGTTCCCAGGGATTATCCCACTGTCAATCACCCCATCCCACCAGTATCAGCCTTCCAAAAGATCTGGTGGTGGGATGGGGACCAGCAGGATTGGCAGATGTGGAGCTGAATTCCCTGTGGGGCAGTTTGGGGAAGGAGGAATTACCTGGGTTTCCCCTCCCAGGGCTGATTTCTGTACCCCACAGTGTGCACGGGGGAAATTCCCTGGGTGGCAGCAAGCCAGCCCCGCTCCTGCCGTGCTGACAGGGAGCTGGCCCCGGTGGGACAGCGGCACTGCTGCTGTGCCTGGCAGCATTTGGCAACACCTGGATACGAGCCCAGAGGAGCCTTTTGGTGTTTTATCCCAGTCACTCCTGGGGACCCCAGCCAGTGTGGCACAGGCCAGCAGCACGGGCCAGCATGGCCAGACGAGGTGACACATGGCTGTTGGGGACACCAGTGGCGGATGCCATGAGCACTTCCAAAGCTGTGCCCCCTCTCTGGAATCAAATGAGGCTCTATCCTGGCTCCACAATCAGGGAATAGTTTGGAAAAGGCCTCTAAGATCACTGAGTCCAACCACACTGGTGTTCTGCCCGCTGCTGGCTGCGGTCCGGGTGCCATACGGAATTTTCTGCCACGTCACCAAATACCTCGGTCTCTCCCACTCACTTTTTTTGGAGTGATCACCCTTCAGGGGTTTCTTATGAGTGGGTCAGAGCATGGAGAAGGATGCCAGAATTTCCCAGCTGAGACAGAGGCCACGCACCCACATCTTGCAGCCGGTGCTTTCCCTGAGGAATCACTTCTCCCCAGATCTCCACAACCTCGAGCCTGTGCATCCCATGGCATCACCACGGCAATGGGCAGCAAGAGGACTGGGCACCAGTGCAGCACGTGTGCAAACACGCTGCTGCACCCACCGCAGCAGGGATATGTTGGGTTTTCCCTTCCTCTTCCTCGAAGGATTGATTATTCCCTATTGCCAGGGAAGGAGATGCTGCCCCTTGACGTTCAGCCCTGCGGATAAAGGGCCGGTGGAGAGGCGTGTGCCAGGCTGGGCATGGCCGGGGGCCGTGCCCGGCTGTCCCGCCGGGCGTTGCCGTGCCCGCCCCGGAGCGCTCGGTTCTCTGCCCGGTTCCCTCTCGGCGCATCCACCCCGAGACAGTTGGGGCGGTTGCAAAACCCACATGACGTGTGCTGGGAATTGCTGCAACACGCTCGCAGGCTCGAGCCATTCCAGCCTCTCCCCGGCACCTCGCACAACAGGTCCTGCCAGCTGCGGGGCCGGCGAGACGCGGCGCTGCCCGCACGCCCTGCCCGCCCGCGGCTCCCTCCGGCCGCTCCTGCGCTGCCCCGGCTCCCTCGGTGCACCCCGCGGGCAGGGTGGCACAGCCCTGCGTTCCACCCGCACGTTTGCAGCGTTTTTCCCCCGCCCTTACCCTTTTAGGTGTAGATCTCTAAGAAAATTACCTGATGCACGAGCTTGCCCCGTGTCCCCAGCACGTCCCTGGAGAGCTAGAGCGGGGTGAAACACGGGGGAAAACCCTCGGGAAGAGCTGCCGGGTCACAGCCCTGAGTTGTTTTGCTGGAACTCACCTCGGGCATCCTTGGCAGCTGTGCCGTGCCGTGCCGTGCCGTGCCGTGCCGTGCCGTGCCGTGCCACGCTGGCCTCTGTGCGAGGAGCAGCCCAGCGTGCTCTGAGCAACCTCCCGGCCCCATGGGGGATCACCGAGAGGGCGCAGCGGCAGGAGGGCAGCCCCAGCTCCCCTTTGCAGGCCGCAGGGGAGCTCCCCCTCGGGGCTATCCCGCACCTCCATCCCGCACCCCACGGCTGCAACGGGAGCCCCCGGAGCTGCGTCCCTGTGCAGAACCCAGAGCCAGGTGGGGAGGGTGTTTTGGGGTCGTGCTGCCAGCAGCATGGTTTTGGGAGAATCTGCTCTGCAGAACCTCACGCTGGAGGAGACGAGCTCACGGAACCCTGCTGCTCCGCATCTTCGGGATTGTTTTGGCTCTGAGCTTGGATTTGGCAGCTCATGATGGGTTTTGCTTGCTTTGCCGAGGCTGGGTTGGACAGGGCTTTGAGCGAGCTGGTCCAGTGAAGGTGTCCCTGCCCATGGCAGTGGGCTTGGACCTGGATCTTTGCAGGACTCCCTGCAGAGCAGCCGGCTCTCCAGGCGGGCAGCCCCGCGCTCCAGGGCTCAGCGCTCGCTGCATGGGCTGACTTGTTGGGCTTCGCCCCGGGCAAACACCGGGGCCCTTCTCAAGGAGGAGAAACAACCCTACCACAGTGCCTGCACCAAGGAACCTGCTCTGAGCACCCACCCACCACCCCGTCCTGGGGACCAGCTGAGCTTGGGACCCCAGGCACGTGGTCACCCTGCCCAGTGGCATCCCCAAAGGTCCTTTTCTTGGTCATCTCACACCAGGCACCGAAACAAAGCTTTTGTTTCAAGATCTTGGCCCTAATTTGTCCGCCCGCAGATCCCATGTGTAAAAGGGAGGCAAAATCCTTCTCTCCTGGGGGGATGTGGGTGTTTGCCAGGGAGCCAGAGGGGGTTTTTGTGCAAAACCTGTGCAAAGCAGGGGGAGCTCAGTGAGGTGGGGATAAACCTGGAGCCCACCGAGGTGGGGATGAATCTGGAGCCCACCGAGGTGGGAATCACATCTAGTGGCAGCTCCTTCAGTGAGGATTGTGCCTCCCATGCTCTGTCTGATTCGAGTCCGATGGAAAAGTATCATCTGTGATTAAAGATTGACGGTAATTACATAATGGGTATGCGCCAGATGATGCCCAGACAAGCTCCCTCCTGGGATTTCCCAACTTTTGGAGTGTTTGCAATCATCCTAAAGAGCTTCCTTCTACCAAGGTGGAGGGGGGGTAATTATTGATTTTACGGCAGCACCTGGCACAAGGCTCAGCAGTGGCACAGTGGTCACCAGAGCCAGGCTGTGGCCACCCTGCCTGCCCTGATAGCTCTGGGGCATGGTCAGGCACAAGAAATACATCCCCCCAGCCTCACAATGGCAATAAAGGTATAATAAAATAAAGGAGAACAAAAAACTAAGGGAGTAAAGCTGCTTTTTGGATCTGCTGGCAAGGCGAGCAGAGCGGTTGCAGCCGTGTGCTTGCGCCGTGACCGGTGACGAAAGGGCAACGTCAGGATGTTCTTGATGGTGGGCCAGCTATTAATCCGTGTGTTTTAGCAAAACCCAGTTTGTTTCTTAAGATTTGTGGGAGTGGGGACAGCTGGGGGCGTGGGGAGCTTGTCTGGGATTAAACCTTCCTGAGAGCCAAGCACGCCAAGCTCGCGAGCCCGGGGACAGCTTAATTAAAGTCAACGGAGAAGCGTTTCCAAGAAAATAATACGGGGTTTTAAAACGGGATCTTTTCGTTCTGGGCCCAGAATGTCTCCTTTTCCCTCTCCGGTGTCAGCTTTAATAAAAAAAAATGAGATCTCCAAGAAAAACAAATTGGAGCTCTTAAAAGGCGCTGCGGAGATAAAAATCAGTAACAGTGTTGCTGGTAACACCTTGGGTTATTAAAAGGGAAAGAATGCTAACGATGCAAATCGCGTCCGCCTTTCTTGTGGTTGCTGCCCGGCGGGAGCCTGCCCACCCTGCCAGGGGGGCACGGGCACGGTGCCCTCGCTGTGGCCCCTGGGCTGGGCTGCAGGGGCACCGGGGCTCTGCCCTTCACTGGCCAGGGGATGGGGGCACGTGTGGGAAATGCTCACACGGGGAGGATTTTGGGGTTTTCTTTCCCGAGGTTCTGGTGGCGGCTCCCAGGGTCAGGAGTGGTGTTGAGGGCAAATAGTAAAAAGCTTGGAAGAATGGCAAGGATCAGGTTTCAGGGGACACCAGACTTTAAAACAGCTGAAATCAGGGCTGGTGATGTTGGGAATATGCCACAGCCCATCAGAGCTCCTTCAGAGGTGATGAACATGTGAATGCAAATAGCAAGCTGGGCTTTTTATGGCCTGAGAGCAGCTGGGTGTGGCTTTGCTCCTCATGCCGAGGCATCGGGCTGGAAAACTGGGGTCACTTCCTGCAGTCCCACTGGTGCAGCTGGACCCCACACTGAAGGGCTGCTCTCACAGTGCCCTGGCCCCTGGCAGGCTCTCCCAGCTGCCTGGCCTTGTGCTGCTCCCCAGGATGCTGGAGCAGGGATGTGGGAAGGGCTGGGGGAGTCGCTGGGGATGTGGGTTTGGTCCCTCCACCATCTGCTCCTGCCTTCCCACAGCCAGAGCGGGCTCAGAGCTGCCCCTTCTCTGCTCCCATCCTGGCCGGGGCTGGCCCTGTCCTGCCTGGGGGCTGGGCATGGCAGTGGGGCAGGGCACAGCCACAGGGCTGATGCTGCTGCCCCAGGTTCAGGGGGAGGAAGCTGCTGTAGGGTCCTGTCTGTCCATCTGTCCACAAAGCAGGAGAATCCTTTCAGACAGGGTGGCTTTAAAATGCCCAGGGTGATGAATTCGAGGCCAGCTCCTGCTTTGCTGCTGTGCCCAGCAGTATCAGATAAGGCAATCACAGCTTTATCACTTAATTGCAGAGTATAATAATAGGAGTGGTATCAGAATAGGCCGTTGCCAAGGAGGGAATATCGGTGGTGTTGGGTTTTATGTTTGTTTTTTCAATATAAACTCGGTGGATCCTCAGCACTGCTGGAGGTTTGAGGTCTTTGTGAGGCTCCTCCTGCCTGTTCCCCACCATTCCCCTACCCAGGGGGAAATTCAGCATTAAATAAAAGCTGTGCTGACTGTCCTGATGCCAGGGAAGCTTCTCCAGAGTCGGTGAGAACCCAGCCTGGGAGGGGAAGGGGTGAGGACTGACAGGGATGTTGTCAACAACTTTGTGGACAGCTTTTCCCTTGCACCTCGGGAATGAGATTTCCATCCCTTGCAGGTTTTTCCTGTCCTGCTCAGCAGGTGTGGGGTGCACACTCACGGCTGCACGAGGGCATGGGGCTAATTCTGGGGGTCTGGATGCCCCTGGGAGGGACAGCTGGGGATGAATCCTAAAGCCCTTTGCTCCAGGCTTTTCCACTCAGTGTCACGTGTGAAATGCTCCATCACCGCCCCGGAACCCAGATGGGAAAATGAAAATTTTATATTTGGCAACTCTTCCGCAGCCTGCTGGGGTGGTGTGGGAGAGGTGAGAGACATTGGCTGCGATACCCAGAGCTCTGCTTGTCTCTGACTCACGTGGTCCCATTTTCCACTCTCCCTGTGGAACCATCAAGGAGGCTGAGCACTCCCAGTGTCAGGATTGGGGGCATTTCCCCACCCAAACTGGTCTGGCTGGTGCTTTTTGTGCTTTGAAAATGGGGATTTTCAAGACCCAGGGTGGGTTTCTCACCAGGAACTGAAGTTTTGCCTTGCTTGTCCTGATGTCTGCAGGGTCAGGTGCTAAAAACTCAGGTGATCTGGGGGCAAGGGATGGTGATAAAAACTCAGGTGATCTGGGGGCAAGGGATGGTGATAAAAACTCAGGTGATCTGGGGGCAAGGGATGGTGTCACAGGCCTGTAACTGGGAGAGTTGAAACTCCCTTGGGATCTGCATTTTAGGAGAGGACTTTTATTAAGGGAGATTCATATAAAATCCAGTGTGTTGCCCAAAGCTAAGAAATCATGGCAGATTTTTTTAAAGCTGTTAAACTCTGCCCTGCTTCAGTTCATCAACCAAAGCGTGGACCAAAGAGCCCGGAGAGGAGGCGCTTCAGGTCCTGCTCTGACCCCTGTGCCTGGCTGTTAACTCCTGCTGGCCCGTCCTAATCTCCATCTGCAGATAAGATTAGCCCCAGCCTGGTTTGCAGAGCTCCTTTGCTTCCCTTGGGACAGCGTCCTCCCAACCCCAGGGTTCTCAGCCCCACCATCTGCAGCCTCCCCCGCCACAGTTTGTGTTCCACTGACCTCATAAACAAAAATGACGCAAAACAAAACCCCACAAAAAACAATTTTTACAGCGGGCTGAGTTTTCCTACTCCACAAAGGCGGTTGTTTAGATTTTTATTGCCGGATGGAGAAGGATGGAGATAAAAAACAACCCTAAAAGCTGTTGGGGAGATGATGCAAGGCAGAGCGGCGTGGAGAGCGATGTCTCTGAGGGCTTTAATGTTTCCTCTGCTTCCGAGTCAGGAATCAGCTATTGCAAAATGCCAGGCACTGACTCCAGCCCCCGGCCACGAGCCGACGCTTTCTACAGCGGATAACTCCTGCTTCTCACCCTCCTGGCCGGGCCAGAGCTCCCCCTGAGCGCTGGAGGTGGGGAGGATGATGAAGGAGCAAGCAAGCAGGATGTGGGGCTGCTGTGGAAGCAGCAGGTGCTTGGCCGGGTTCCCCATTAGTCAGGGTGACGAGTCGATCTCCTTTCGCATTTTCTAATGAATGAATCAGTTTTGGCTGGGCCCGATGGTCAGACTGGTTCAACGAGAAGCAGCTGGTATCAGGCTCATTAGCAGAGGAGACACAAACGAGCCTCTCCCTGGCTCTGCAAACCCCTGTGATCCCGACAGGCCCGCGGCTGCCGGGGCTGACAGCGGCACTGCCGGGGCTCAGCTCCTCCATCACCCCATTCCCTCTCTCCTCTGGGCCTGTCCCGGCTCCTGGGCGTGCTGGAGCTTCAGGGACACTCCAAAACCAGTGTGGATGCTCCCAGGGTCGTGCACCCCGAGCTTTCTGCCCTCCAGGTGCATCAGTGCTGCAGCAGGGGTGTTTTCAGGGCGCAATTTCAGCTCCAGGTTGCCCGTGGTTGCTGTGGACCACAGCACAAATTCTGGGGGTCAGCTCAGCTGTGTTTGCTGTTCCAGTCCTTGGCCAGTGGAAAATTCTTGACGTTTTTCCACAGCTTCAGCTGGAGCAGTTGGGATTTGGGATTTTGGGGCACAGGGGCAGCGGTGATGTGTGACTGCCTCTGCTCAGCCCTGTTGTGAGGATCTGCCATGGTGTCACTGCTCTTCCCTTCACTGTTGGCACCCAGCACCCCTGTCCTGCTCTGCCTGTCCATAATGCCACCCCACACGTGTGTGCCAGCTCCCTTGGGCAGGGATTGCTGTTCCAGGGTCACAGCAGAGGCTGAGGAACGTCCCTGGTGCTGTCACAGAGCAGGGCAGGCTGGTGTCCTCCAGCACATCCCCCTGGATCCGTGCTGGGGAGAGCACAGGGACCCACCCACGCTTGGGGCTTTGCATTCCAGGGCTGCCCCTGGCCCCTCACATCCCTCCATACCCCAAAATCCAGGCAGGCTCAGCTCCACGCTGCTGAACCCTCTCAGTGCCTGCTGTTCCCTGTGCCCCTGAGCACGGATGGGTGAAGTGGGAGCTCAGGAGGCTGAAAACAGGACTGGGGGCTGTGGGTGTGCTCCCTCCAGCAATCCCACCCTTGGCACCTGTAGGACAGGATGAGTTTTGTAGGGACAGGGGTAATTTTGTAGAGACAGGGTAGTTTTGCAGGGACAGGGTAGTTTTGATTCCCACCCCTGCCCCAAAAAGCCATATTTCCGTGGGGAGGAAGAGGAGGCTGCTTGGCCACAGAGATGGGATTTAAGGCTTTTAACCCTGACTGGCAGGACCAAACCTCACCCAGTAACTAACAGAAGCCTTCATTAACCTGCCCTGTTGTTTATTCCCATTTCAAAGCCCTTGATGCAGCAAAAAGTGAAGGCTTTTCCTCAGGAAAGCACATTAATGTTTCACCTGCCTTCAGAGCCCTTTGCCACCGGGGCACTTGGAGTGGTTGGGGCTGTCCCCAGTTCCCCTCGGTCTCGTTAAACATTGTGTGGCTCCAAGGGAGCTCTGCCTGTGGCTGTCGTGTGGGCTCGAGCCTCGGGGGCCTGGTTTTTAATTTATATGGAGATGTGAGTGTGTGCACAGATCCACACAGGCATATTTATGTGTATGGATCACAGATCCCTGTCCCAGGGGCAGCAGCAGGAGCTGCAGGGCTCTGGGGGGTTCCTGGGATGGGGGTGGGAAGCAGGAGCTCATCCTGCTGTGAACCCCTCGTCTCTGCCCCTCCTGCCTGCAGCACCAAAGGGCAGGGCTGGCCTGTCCCTGAAGCCACCCGGTGTCTGAAAAACTTTCAAATGAGAGCAGGTCAGCCAAAAGTGACAGCCCCTTGGCAAAGGGGTGTAACCTGCTTCTTGCTGGGCTAAAAAAAAAAAAAAAAAAAAGGGATAAGAAAAAAANGGGCAAAAAAAAAAAAAAAAAAAAAGTGATTAGATAAAATACTGCTGGTTTTCACTTTCCTTTAGTGGTTGGATTTGCTTAATGACAGCCTGGTCTATTTTTCTGAGATATCCAGTTGTTTTCAAATGTTGTCTTTAATGTAAGGAAGCTCCAAGAGATTAAAATCACATGGATATTTTACCCTTCTCTTGCCCTCTGGGTGTCTGGTTCAACAATGTGTTGTGATCTTTTTCCTGGTCCGTAGGCTCCAGGAACACTATCCAAAGGTGCTGCTCTGTGCTGCAGAAACTCTCCAGTGTTGGGGCAAGAAATAATTTCCTGATGGCCATCAGGAGAAGAGCCCAGATGTTCCACCACGGGGCTGTTTTGTCCCACAGACACTGTGTCAGCCCAGGATGACTCTGTGCCTGCTCCAGGGCTCTGCTCAACCTGCTCAAAAACAGCTTTTCTTCATTTATTTCGATGGTTAAAGATATTCTCTCAGTGCAGGAGGCTCTCAGTGTGGTCAGCCATCACCTCGTGTCCCTTGTGCCACGGGAGGGTTGGGCTGACCCTGGGACAGTCTGGGGAAGAGGCTGGTGTGGGGGGAGAGCTGAGGTGCAAGAGGCCATGGAGGGAGGTGTTACCTCCTTTGTCAGTGAACCCTGGGGGAAAAACAACTTAAAACCACCTGGCACAGCCTGGGGAGGGGCCTCCCCTCAGAGAGCACCTGGAGCAGCCACCACGATTTTCCCTTTCATATTTCCACCCCTGTGCATTGTTGGGTATTGGGCAGACTGTCTTGGGGGAAATTTGGGCTGTGTTGGGTGGAAGCAAATAAGTAACATAACTGAAATATTTTGGTAATTTTGGGGTGGGTGGCTCTGCCCAGGTGCCACAGGGGAGGAATCCCAGCCCTCTCCATTTCAGGGTTTTTGCTCCAGTGGGGCTGAAGTTGCCACAGTGTTTTTTTGCTCTGGAGCTTGGAGGGCTCTGGGGGGTGGCTGTGGGTGGGGGTGGCTCTGGAGATGATGCTGCAGGGCAGAGCCAGCAGGGAAAAACACAGGGATGCTTTCTTCCAACCTCGCTCATCCTGGGGATACCCCAGCCCTGCCTGGTGGGTGTTTGGGAGGTTTGGCTCTGCCCACACCATCCCCATCCCCACCTCACAGGACAGTAGAATCATGGAATATCCCAAATTTGAAGGGACCCTCAAGGATCATCCAGTCCCACTCCTGGTCCCGCACAGACACCCCAACAATCCCACCCTGGGCATCCCTGGTGCCCTGGTGCCACCTGGAGTGGTGTCCAAACACACCTGGAGCTCTGGCAGTCTCGGGCATTCCATTCCTTGGGCAGTGCCCAGCACCCTCTGGAGGAAGAACCTTTCCTGATCTCCAACCTGACCCTGCCCTGACACAATTTCATGTCATCTCCATCCCCATCCACCACACGATGGGAAAGGATTGGGCTGAGTGGGAGATGTGGAGGAGAGGAGGGAGAATATGCAGTGCTGAAATCTGGGCTGGGGTTGTTCCTGGTAGGGGACAGAAGGTGCATCACTGCCTTCAGCTCCCTCAAAAGTTGCAAAACCCAAGGTATTAACTGTGTTCTCTGTCCAGTGGGGGCAGGGTGCAAAGTGATGCTTGGAAATTTTGCAGCAGGGAAGGTGTTAGGTGGGAGAAATATTTGGAGTTCAAGACTGGCCCTTGTCTAGGGGAAGGTACAGATATATATTCATATATACATAAAACACCCTGTAGGGACCAAAAAGACCTGTTGATGAGGCACTTGGGGACATGGTTTCATGGTGGGCTGGGCAGTGCTGGGTTAGCTGTAGAACTCAGAGTGGTTTCAGAGGGCTTTTCTGACTTAAACAACTCCATAATTCTATGATTCCAAGACTGGACATGTCCACCACCAGAGGGTTTGGAGGAAAGGCTGTGCAGAAATCTGCCAGGACTGGGAGAAGGCCACAGATGTCCTGCAGTGGCAATTATTTGTCTAAAACCAGTGCCTGGGCGGGTGAGGAGCTGTGGCCAGGTCTCCTGGGTTTGGTGTCCAGCCTGCTGGGACTCTCCCCTTAATGCTCAGGGCTGGTAAAGGGCTGGAAGTATTTTTATTTCTGAGTATCCCTTAATTAGCTGGAAGGGAAGGCTGTCAAGTACCCAACTGGGAAGGAAAAAGATCTTTGTGAGCCTGTGACCAGCCCAACATTTCGCCTCCATTTATTTTCCCTGACTTCTTTGTTTTGCCCTTTGAAAAAAGGCTGTTTTTCTCTTTCCTTTCATTTAACTGCTATTTATTTGCTGGTAAGTGGAAGGAATTCAGCTGGGATCAGCCTGGCTCCTGCCAGCGACTGGAGTTGAAAAGTTTCCATGGGGGGATGCAAGAGCAGAGCAGGGGGTTTGTTTTCCACCCGCCGCCGGTCCTCGCTCTGCAGGTCCCTGGGTCATGGCCAGCCAGGTTGCACGGGTTTAATTCTCCTTTTCTTACTGGGATGTTGACAAGTGCCCATGGGAGTTGTGGTGGGAGGAGCATGGAGCTGGGCCGTAGGGTTTCTTCTTCTCCTCGCTGTTAATGGGAAACAGAAGATGGCTTGGGAGAAATTTGGCAAAGAGGGAAACTTTTCTGTCTCTTCCAGCTTGGAAAAATTTTCCTTTCTCACCCCTGTCTCACCGCAGAGGGAGGAGGGTTCCCAAACACAGCCCAGGAGGGGTTGGTGGGAGCGGGGCAGAGGAGGCAGAAGGTGCCCAGTGATTTCACAAGGATGGAGCAGCCTTGGGCCACCAGATTTGTTTTGGGAGTGGAACCCAACCTGCCTCCCACTGGTGGCCAGGATCCATCCCATCTTCTCCCCAAGGCATCAAGGGCTTGGGATGCCCCAGGTGCTCTCACCCTGAAGCAATGCTGGGGATTTTTGGGATCCTGTGTGTCAGGTATGATGTCATGTAGATGGAGATGCAGTGGTGGGTCAGTGCTGGACACTGGCTCCCATAGGGATGTACATGGATTCTGTGCCTGGCTGGGACATGAACCCCTGACCCTGGCGTGAAGAGCTCTGTTGGCTTTGCCCCTCATCCCAGCTTGTGAGCCAGCGCTGCTTCACCATCTGCTCCGAGCTGTGTTGGCTGGGAGCCACAGCTCCACATCCCAGTGGATCACAGGGCTGGCCGGGCTGCTCTGGCTGGGAAAAGCCATGGCAGCCACTCACATGGGGCAGCTGGCAGGGCAGGGACTGCTCCCAGAGTCACACTCCTGGATCACAGCCTGGGAAACGGTGGCTGGCCCTGGCTGAGACATAGCCCAGCACTGCTGGCCTGGTCCTGGTGCTGGTGCTCATGTCCTGGCAGATGCCTTCCCCCTTTCCTCCCTCCCTTCCCCTTCCATCCCTCCTGCCCACCCAGATGAAGAGCAGATGAAGCATTGGGGTGAATTCCTGAGGCTCCACGACCCCAGTCCTCCCAGTTGTGTGTGGCTACAGGAACTGGTTACCAGTACAAACCTGCCAGTTACATAGGGTGGCCACGGTGGGGTCCAGAGGAGATGACACATTTTGGGGCTGCAGAAGCAGAAGGAGGTCACATCTCACTGCTGGGGACAGGGGATGGCCATGGTGGACTGTGAGTGCTGAGCTGTTCTCAGGCTTTGTGACCTTGCACTGGTGACTGCAGGAGGTTAATCATAGTCAAAGCCCAGTGAAGTTTGGTCAGGTCATGGCTTTTCCAGAGAGAAAAGAGAGAGCTTTGGACGTGCAGCAGCCGGTGTCTGGGGCCAGCGCTGACCCACAGTGTCCCACCAGAGTTAATCATTGCCACTACCTGGGAACCTGCCTGGCTTCAGCAATGGGAACTCTTTCTCCAAAAACTCAGGGTGAGGGGCCTGGAGGAAACCCCAGCCTACCAGGATACATCAGGCTGGGGAGAGCAATGTCCCTTGACTTGACAGTAAACCAGACTCTAACCCTGATCCAGACCCTAACCTTATCCAAACCCTAACCCAAACCCTAATCACAACCCTGATATTGTCTCTGTCCAAACCTTTGCTGTCCCTTTCATTTTATAAGGTGGATATTGTGTTTATTGCCCTGTTGGAAATGGAGCAGCCAGTGGCAGCCATGCAGGATCCCCTGTTGGGCTCTCACTGCCATCTGCACCCGGAGCTGGACAGAAGGGAAGGATCTGATCTGCTTTGGTCACCCAGCCCCAGCTGGGAGGTCCTGGGGGCTGCTGTGTTAGGAGGTTTGGGAGAGTGTAACTCCCAAATCATTCCACATTGAGCCCAAGAATCATGAGACTTGGATTCTGGCTTCCACTGGTGAGGGCAGGCTCTCCAAAACGGAGCTGGGTGCTGTTGATGGGTTCTCCACAGTGCTTTTCCCATCCTCCCGCTTCAGGGCTCCCATCCTTCTGTTATATTGCACTGAGGGGCATCACAGCTGGGGAGAAAAACCTGTGTTAAAGAAAGGGGAAGATGGATAAAATCTGGAGGTCTGGTCTTGGCACTGTGTGTTTGGGAGAGCGCTGTGATCCGGGGGCAGCCGGACCCTGGGCCGGTGCTGTGCTCGCCACTGGTGTCCTGCTGCTGGAAGGAGGTCTTTATGTATATATATAAAAAATACTTTCTTCTCCCTGTGGGTGTGTTTTGAAAAGGGGCTTGGGAACAATGAGCATTAACAAGCAGATAGAGAATTAAATGCAGGGTTTGAGTCTTCAAATGTGTGCACATTTCAGAGCGCCTGTTTGTGCCAAGATAAACTCCGTCAGGAATAAACATCGTTTTACATGAAAGGCTAATTACAGATTGGCGCTCCGCGGGTGGGAGGAGGGAATTTTCACCAATTAAAATGGAACTTTTCTGTTTTTTGTAAAATTGCTGGATGAAAACGCAGCCAGGGGCTGGCGAGGCGTTTGACAGCACAGTCGAGGGGGGAGATGCTCGTCCCCAGGATTTGTATTTCCCCCCCAGTGCTAAAGAGCCTCTGCCAGTCCTTTTGGGCAGGAGCTGAGGGAGGGCACTGGTTCTGCCCAGCAGCAGCTGAACGCCAGGGCAGCCCTGGGCTCTCACACAGGGAATGGGACATGGGCGAACAGGGTCCAACCCAACATCCCTTGGACTCACACAACGCCAGGAGAGCTTGGAGTAACAAGATCCTTGGCCTCCTTGGATGTGTAGGTCATGGAAAGATGTCTGGATGGGACGTGGCCCATGTTGAGGAGCTGCAGCTCCTGTTTGTTGGGTAACTTCAGCGTGTGGTAGGTGAATCATCCCTCAAAAATTGCAAGCCAGAGGCGACGCAGAGAAGAAAAACCTTCCTGGCCTGTGGAGTGGAGTGCTGGGAAGAAAACTCCCGCCTGGGCACATGGTGGGTTTCAGCTGCAGAGCACATGCTGCCTTGTTGCTTTTGGATGGATTTCACAAGAATTTGCATTTCTGGACCAGGTCTGGAGCCTCCGAGGCTGAGGCTGTGGATGGGGAGGATGTGATGCAGCCCAGAACGCAGCTCTAACGCCATTTTGCTCTAGCCAGGGCCGAGTTTTATGGGTTTGGAATGAAATGGATGCAAAATGTGGCTGGGACCGAGTTTCTCCGGGATGTTGAGTGCAGGAACCCCAGGCAAACACTCCGTGCCTGCTGCTTGCCAAGCGAAACCACAGATTTGTCTCCATCTCTACTTAGTGTGGCCACAGGGCAGCTCATTTTGGGCCTTTTCTCTCACATAAGCTGAGATCTGTCACTTAGTGGTTACAGGAGGTGGCCTGGGAATCGTCTCTTAAAAGTTCTTTGCGTCCTTGAGGGAGAGGGGAGGCAGAGAGACACAATCAGGAGAGGTGTGGTGGGGTTTTTAAAGCAAAGTACATTCCCAGCCTGCTCTGCTCCAGTGCTCTGTGCTCCTGAACCGGTTCAAATTTGGTGTTTTAAAACTCCCCTGTGGCAAAGACTGGATTGGCACTTGCTGGGTCTGATCTCTGGGAAACTGTTGTCTTATCCATGGCCATGGGATCATGGCACAATGACAGGAGCTTCTACTTCTACAACATTCACATATTTCCTTACCCTCTCCTAATACCACCATGAACAGGGCACTGAAAGGGTCTTTAGCCAGACCTGGCCTTGAATAATTCCTCTGAATAATTCCATTTATTCCAATTTTCAGGCTGTTGTGGAATTGTTTTCAAAAGAGGGGGGGTTGGGAGGGAGAAGTCAGCCAAACCTGATAAAGGAGGACTTTGTTCTGAAGCTTTAGGGTATGGTACCAAGCAGGGCTTGCTATACAATTAATGAGTTTAGCTGGCTTTGAGCTGCACGTGATGCACAGTGGCTGCCACCACAATGCCCCGCCACCACCAGCTCCCAGAGAAGTCTGGCTTCAGTTTGGTGCTCCTCAGCCTTGGTTTGGGGTTCTTCAGCATCAGTTTGGTGTTCCCCAGCCCTGGTTTGGGGTTCTTCAGCATCAGTTTGGTGTTCCCCAGCCCTGGTTTGGGGTTCTTCAGCATCAGTTTGGGGCTCCTCAGTTTGGGACTTCACAGCTTTGGTTTGGTGCTTCTCAGGCTTGGTTTGCTGCTCCCCAGCTTTGGTTTGGGACTTCTCAGCATCATTTTGAGGCTCCTCAGCATCAGTTTGGTGTGTCCTGGTGTTGGTTTGGTGCTCCTCACCTTCAGATTGCTGCTCCTCAATCTCAGTTTGGTGCTCCCCAGGCTCAGTTTGATGTTCCCCAGCTTCGGTTTGGGGCTTCACAACTTTGGTTTGTGGATCTCAGTTTGGTGGTCTCCAGGTTCAGCTTGGTGTTCCTCAGGTTTTGTTTGGGATTCCCCAGCTTTGGTTTGGGGCACTTCATCTTCAGTTTGTGGCTCCACAACTTCATTTTGGGCCATTTTGGTGCTCCTCAGCTTCAGTTTGGTGCTCTCCAGGTTCAGTTTCTGCTCCCCAGCTTCAATTTGGGGTTCCCCAGCTTCGGTTTCAAACTCCTCAGCTCCTTTTTGCTGCTCTCCAGCTCAGTTTCCCATCCCACCATGCATCGTGGTGGCTTCCTCAGCTCTGACTTTTGCATCTGCCTTTATTTAAGCCTTGACCATTCATCCCTGGGACCGGCTCAGCCCGCAGGGGGTGTTGAGCACATGGGGCTGAGCCGCTGGGAGCGGTTCAGGCTTCACTTTGAGAGCACAAGGGGATGACGCAAATGGCTCTCCAAGGGCACGAGATGAAACAGCTGTTTGGGTTTCACTCCAGATGTGCTGCAGGAGCCCTGCCGAGGAGGGCACAGCCGCCTGCTCCCCCACAGCCTCCACCTGGGAAGGGCCACAAGGTTGCCTGGGCTCCCAGGCCACCCCAAAATCGAGCCAGGTAGGGCTGAGGAGGGCCGTGAAGATGCGTGACGAGGTTCATCACAGCAGCAGAGCTTCCCTGTGCCTGGAACGAGTCAAAAAGTGATTTATTTCTCGTAGGAGAGGTGCAGGAGGCGAATTACCTTTGGCTGCCTCATCTCTCCTCTGAGAAGTGCCAGGTGCCTGGGGAAGGTGACCCTGTGTGCATCTTGTCCCCGTCCCCTGTCCCAGCTGCGCGGCGCGAGCGGGAGAAGCCGCGGGAAGCGAGGGAAGACACTTCCTCCAGCGGCGGATCTGAGGTCACCTCCTGGCCCTTGATCCCTCCAGCCCGGGGTATGTGGGTCAGCGGGGAAGCACAGCTGAGAGCGACGTCCCTTCCTCCTCTCTCCCTGGAGATTTGCTTTTAAAGGAACAAATAGGTTTGGCTTCAAGTGCTGCAGTCTGATTTTTTAATGGTGTTTTTTGGAACAATGAGCTAAATACCAGCGGGGTTTGGATCTGCATCTCAGAATGGTGAGATTTTCTTCCTGCTCCTACCTTGCTCTGCTCTCAGAAACCTTTTTCTGCTTAGGCAAATGCCAGCAATGGGGAAAGTTTGTCATCCTGTCGGATGGTCCTGCTGGAAAGAAAGTTGGTCTGGTATCCAGGTGGGACCACCTGGACTGACCCTGGGGGCCCCGGCCCACCATGAACACACAGACATGGTGCTCACAGCCCTCAGGGACCCATCAGCATCACCAGCCCCACTGCAGGGGGAGCTGAGCCCCCCAACCCCCCTCCTCTGCCTCAGGGTCCCCAGGAGCTTTGTCACGCACTGGTAGGAGGAGGAGAAGGTGACCAAAGCATTCCTGGTCCCTCCTCCACTATGGACACAGCTTGGTGCTGTTGGACTGGTGGGCAAATGGGTTGGTGGGCAAATGGGTCACCTCACCAATTTTCCCTCTGTCTGAACCCAGGGTGGGTGGTGTTGTGGGGGATGGATCATCCTGGCTGTGCTATTGCAACAGCTGGAAGTGTCCAAGGCCAGGTTAGATGGGACTTGGAGCACCCTGGGATAGTGGAAGGTGTCCCTACCCATGGCAGGGGGTAGAACTGGATGATCTTTAAGGTCCCTTCCAACCCAAACCCTTCTGATTTTATGATTCTGTGATCTCTTAGACCACTGAATCACTGTTCCCCTTGGAGAACTTCAACCACTGCATTCCCTGTCCATGCCGAAGGCCACGTTGCTTTGGATCATCCACGGGCCACCAGCTTGGCTGCTTTTGTTATGTCAAGGTGGAAAGGAAGAATTTGTGGAGCTTTAGCCAGAGTTTTCCCCTTTGTGTGAGAGCTGCTGGTGGAATGTTCTCCTTGGTCAACAACTCTGCTCCAGAAAGCAGCACCAGCCCCACACTGAGCTCTTCCCCTAGCCCAGAACATCCCTAGGACCACCAGGGAGGTTCCATCAGCACTGTAGGTGGCTTGGGCTGGGGTGGCAGCTGGGGCTGGTGCTGTCCCCCAGCCCCCTGGAGCAGGGTGTGTGCCCTGGGGGGGTCCTGGCTCCTCAGCTCCTTCAATCCCCTCAGGAGGGGCTGTGGTGGGAGCAGGGTGGGATGGACAGGTCTGGGCTCGATGTAACTCAGTGCCAAACAGGGTCAGCAGAGAGGTGGCTGTCAGGGAAGGACAACACACCTTGAGTCACCTCTCGTATCAGCAACCCCCAAATCAGAAGTCATGTGCATTTCCCCTCACCAAAAGCAGAGTGCTTTCATGCCTTTTGTGGTTTTCTTAATCTAGAAATACGGTTTCCGAAGCATTTTTTGTTTCTGTCAAGACATCTCTTGCATGTCATCTGTCAAGTTGTTTCTGTCAAGACACCCCTGTCACCAGCCAGGTCCCCCCATGGCCCCCAGCTCCAAAACCAGCCCCTTCAGCTGGTGCACCCAGGAGCTGGTTGGACTCACAGCACCCTAAAACACAATCAAGTCTTAACCCGATCTCTGTCAAAGTTCTGGCAGCTCCTGAGCTTCTTCCAGCCCCATCCTCAGCTGGATTCTCTCCATGGCTTCTTTTAGGATGTGCTTGATAAGACTCTGTGCCTCATGTGGGGGCTTGTCTGTGTGTTTCCATATCTCACCCAGCTTATCAGCCACAGAGGGTGGGAGGTGTGGCCACGCTGGGAATTAACCATCCCATCCAAACCCTCTGGAAATCAGGAGCAGAAATTCCCCCCCTTTTTTTCCACTGTGGCTTTAAACCAAGGGGTAGCTTCTCCAGCTTCTTGGAGAAGCTGTAGGAGGGAAAGTGCTGAGTCCTGCCTGGTTTCCACTGGAGGAACGGCTGCCTCTGCCCTTCACATCCAGCAAAGTCCAGGAGAAACTTCAACAGCACAGATTGCCCAAAATAAGCCCTTCTTTCCCTGGAGTTGATCCAAGGACTATGCCCAAAGGGGTGGGTTTGGGGCTAGGCTTCACCTGAGCTCCATTTCTTTCCCAACCTGTGCTTTTCTGCCATCACCTCCCTCCATCCTTGCCCCAGCCCAGGTGAATGGAGATCACAGGGATAAAACAGGGGGGAAACTGCGCCCCTCCCCGCTCTGCGGGGGTGTTTTGGTGTGAATCACGCCGGGATGGGAGCCGGCACCGAGGCGGTTTTGTGCTGCCCCCAGATTTTGCCGAGGTTTCCTTCCAGCGCTGGAGCTGGCCCAGCCCTCCCGGCTTCCCGGGGCTTCGCTGGGAAGCGCTGGGAAGACAAAACCCCGCTCTGGAAGTGAGGCTATTGTTCTTACTAATTTTAACTGGATGTTCTTCCCCAAGCCTATTTTTATTCATTGCTTGTGGTAAGCCCTTTCTCTAAGGTAGAGCAATTTGCCACAGGACTCTTTTTTTTTTTTTTTTTTTCTTTTTGGTGTGTTTACCAATTTTAATTGAGAGATATCTCCTTTTTACAAACCCAGAGCTGGAGGAGCTTTTAAGCGCCCGTTGCTGAGCCTCCTGCCCTGGGTTTGCTTTGATCTCTGCAGGTGAGTGTGCATTTTTGGGGCCAGAGATTGATCCTTCCTATTTGCATGTAAATCCCCGGGTTATTAAGATCCGAATCTGGCCCTTTAAATTTAATACTCCGCTTTATGCTTTTATTTCCGCGTTTCTTAAAGTAATTTCCAAAAATAACAAACTTCAAACATGACGGGGCCATCTAACGTTTTACTGCCTTGGCTGCAGTAGAAGGAACATTTCTGGAAGTATATTATCCAATTTAACGAGCCTTTCCCATCTTGGCGTGGCTCCCACCCCTCACCCCCTCTCGGAGCTGTTTTGGACGGCTCTTTGGATCTGTGCCACCTAATCCTATTAGAGGGACTTTCGTTACACTGTGCCTTGTGTTCATAACCAAGAAAATCAGCTTGGGGGTCCTCTCCCTTCCCCTCTCCCGTCTTTTTGCCTGGAGTTGAGACAAGAGCCCAGCCGGCCCCACGAGGTTCCTGCTCAGCCCTTGCTTTTCATTTTATTGCTCCACTCTGCATTTATTAAGGAAGATTTTGAAGTAAATTGGGTACTTGTGAACTTATAATTAATTTGGAAGGGTCAGCTCTTCCCAGCCTGGGGAGGGCTTCTTTGTGTGGTCCTTTTGTGAAAGGCAGAGGTTGGAGAGGCTGTTCTATAGCTGGGATTTGCTTTTAATAGGGACCTGGCTATTTTTTGAAGATCTCACAACTCTGGAAGGACCACGAGGGTGTTTTTATGCAGGGATGTGATGAAAAGGTTTGCAGAGCCCTTGGCTTGGGTACAAAAGAAAAAAAACAAAACCCAAACCTAAAAAGGGGATTAAAAAAGGTAAAAGGACCACATGTCCTGGGGCCGTGCTTGGCAAACCAGAGCCAGCACCTGGAGCTTGGAGGTGCTCCAGGAGGTCCCCCCACTTTGGTGCCATGTAGGGCTGGGAGCCCCTTGTCCCTCTGTCCATCCCGCTCTGCCCCACACACCACCCAGGGGACCTCTTGCTTCTCCTTAGAAATTCTTTTTCTTACTACATTGCTTTTCTTGAAATCCTGCATTTCCTCCCCAAAACAGTCACATAAACCATTAAAAGGAGAAGGTGGAGGGCAGGGAGAAGATGGTGGACAAAAGGAAATGGCCTCAAGTTGTGCCAGGAGAGGTTTAGGTTTGATATTAGGAAAAATTTCTTTACTAAAAGGCTGGTCAAGCACTGGCACAGGCTGCTCAGGGCAGTGATGGAATCATTGTCCCTGGAGGGAATTAAAAACCGTGTGGATGTGTCTCTTGGGAACATGGGTTAGTGCTGGGCTTGGCAGTGCTGGGGGAATGGTTTGCCTTGAGGATCTTAAAAGGCTTTTCTAACCTTAATGATTCTATGATGGGCTGAAAAAGAAAAAAAAAATCTGTGAATAATTAACATTTCTGGAAAAAAAGACAGACAGACAGACAGTGGTTTTCTCCAGAGTGGGCTGGAAGGAGACAGGGCATGATGGTCCCACTTGGGCATTGCCTAGCAAGGTCAGGGGTGGAATTTAACCTGGGATAAAAATGTGTCTCCATCAGCTCAGCTGCAACAAGGAATCCTCACTGACCGTGGGGAGAGGGGAAGGCGAGGAGTACTGACTCTGGGGAGTGAGGGAGGGGTGGATGATGTGCTCCCTGGGAATGCAGGGCTGTAGCTCAGGACAGGAACCTCTCCCTAGCCACAGCTGGGGAGCAAAGGGCTTGGAGGAGCTCAGGGGGCTTTTGGCTGTGGAGATGCCTGATGGAAGTGCTGTCACTGGGGCATCTTCCCAAGTGCAGCCAAGGTTGTTTGGAAAGAGCGTTGAAACTTGCTGCCTTCCCTGGGACACAGTAACCCAGCAGAGAGGAATGCAAGGAAAACCTGCCCATACTCCATCATCGTGCCCCATCCGCAGTGCCACCAGGTCTCTGTGTAATTTATGAATTGCAGTGTTAATTAACAGCACTTAGCACGGCTAATTAACTGTGTGATGGGGCTGCCTCTCTGCCAAGACACCTCCAGAGCTGCGCTTGGTCCCTGGCTCATTCCCCACTGCCCCTGTTGGGTGTTCCACCCTGACCATCACCTTTCTCCTCTCTCTCCCCAGCATGGGTCGGCTCCCTGGCCATGGGAATGATTTTTTTCTGCTCTCCCATCGTCAGCATCTTCACCGACCGGATCGGCTGCAGGACCACGGCGGCCATGGGAGCTACCATCGCCTTCATCGGGCTCCTCTCCAGCTCCTTCACCAAGTAAGGCTGTGGAGGGCACACCCAGCTCCTTGGAGAGCTCCTCTTCCTCCCTGTTCCCTGCAATCCTCCTGCCAACACATTGCTGCTGCCTCTGGGGGCAAAGCAGGTGGTGCCCATCCTCGTGAGAGATGTCCTGGCATCCTTACAGCCCATGTGTGCCCAGCCTGTTCCCCTCCAAACTGAACCTTTTGTCCTTAGGCAAAAAGAGAGCAAATTTTACCCAAGTATTTTCTGGGATTTCAGCACTCAGGTCCCTCATTTGATCTTTAAAACAGCAGAGGTTGGTGTGCCTCTCACGGGCAGCTCCAGAGAGGCACTCACAGAGAAAACATTTCTCCTTTGCAACCATTTTCACAGTTGGTGCTGAAAGTAAATTAATGCTTAAAATAATATTTGGTGGATTACGCCTAAGAGGGAGTTTCTGTGCAGGGCAGACAGGGAGGGGAAGGCAGACAGGGTTTGGAGCAGTTTGTGGTGTTCCTGCCCTGGCTCGTGTGTGTCTGCAGCAGCGCAGGGCCACTGCTTCTCCTTGTTTTCCATGCCTGATCCCATGCCATGAATTTCTGCTGGCAGGCACTGGCCAATGGCAGGTGTACCTTGTGTGTCTTTCCAGCCCAGAAATCGGGGTTGGCATCGTTGTGGGAGCAAAAAGAGGTCACCTCCGGGGTAATTTATGTGACACTTATTAAACACAGTCTCAGAGGCTCCATGGAGACACCTCCAAAGCAGCATTTGCCCCACTTTTTCTGAATAAAAACATTGCTTTGGGTCGGATTTCAGTTAAAATCAATATTGTTTTAATTAAAATGCTCCAAGGAGTGGTTTTTTAAAGCAAATACACACCAGTTTTCCGGAGGGCGACTTGCCCGTGCTGTGCTCCTCCTGGTCAGTGAGACCCTTGTGCTCGTCCCTGCCCTGCTTCCCTGGATCCCCAGTTCTCATCTTGGGTGGGATCCCCCCAACATGCTGGGAGTGGGGATCAGTTCTGATCCCCAGGCAAACCCTCCAGGACTGTGGCTAATTGCAGATGGGATTTTTGGGTTGCCAAAACCGTTTTGGGAAGGAACTGGCGTCTGCAGCTTCCTCCTCAGGTGCCACCCTTTCTGTTTCCAAAGATAGTGGCAAAAGGTGCAGTGGGTCCTGAGGGAAGCTGTGCCCTGGTATGCAGATCACAGGAGCTTCCCATGTAATCCTGCTTTCCTTCCAATCAACAAAACTTGGACTTTTTTGCCCCCTGTATTGTAAAATGTTTGTGCAAAGAAAAAGGGCTCGTGGGACCACACCACTGCCAGGGGCTTGTTGTGTTGGGTTTCAAAAAAAAAGAAAAAATCAAACAGTACAGGCAGAGAGGAATATCATTTCCAGGAGAGCTACAGGACTGAAATCCCCATTTCCTGCCTCTCACTCTCGGACCACATTCCTCTGGCTGCCTTTTAAGGGAGAAAGGAGCCCCTTTGCAGCTGGACCACAGCGAGGGAAGCTGCGACGGCAGAGCCGAGCGCACGGGGCCGGAGGAAGAGCAGGGAGGCTGTGGGATTTGGCAGCGCTCCACCCGCATGGTGAAGGCTGCTCCTGAAACTCGGGGCTTGTGGCTCCAGCTCTCCCTGAACAATGGAGAAGCTTTTTTTTGGTCCCTCCTGCCAAGTCCCTGCACCACAGCTGGAGATCACTCCCCTGTGATACAAGCACTCGTGCAGAGGGACACAGCCTGGCTTTGGTGGGCTCAGGCAGAACTGGATGAAGGCTCACCCCCGCTTTATCTCCTAGTTTCTCTAAAATGGGAATATTTTGTCCAAATGGAGGAACAGCAGTTCCCAGCATTGCACTGAGCTGCTCCAACAGCCCTCTGAGCAACCAAGACTGTGTGGCAAGACCCCAGCGCCTGGCTCAGTGCCTCTTGTCTCAAAATATTGGGACTTTTGTAAGAAAACCACTAAAGAAACCAAATATACTGAAAAGCAAAGCTCTGGGGAAGGCTGGATGGGGTCAATGCAAGGCTTTTCCTCTCTGCTGCCTTGCTCTGAGGTGTCGCCTGCACTCGTAACCAGCTCAAGCCACCAGAGACCTTATGTGCTCTCAAGAAAAGAGAAATCCCAGTTAAGGCTTTAGCTTCCCTCCAGTTCAAGTGGGTTGGTTTAGCATGAGGAATGGGAGATGATGGCCAGCTCAGCAGGGCTGTCTTCACACGCCCCCAGTGCTCTCCCAGCCTTCCTCCTCTGCACTAAGTGTTCTGTAGGGAGGGTTGGGCCCCTTTCCATCTGCTTCTCCTTCCCCTCCACAATTTCTGCCTGCTTACTCCTGCACAGAGGAATCCCCCAAACTTCTGCCAGCAAGGATGAACCAGGGCTGTCCCCACTCTGAGCTGGAAGCAGGAGGGAGACCTCCTTGCCCCAGGAGAAACAATTATCCATTGGCAACCTCATAATCTGGGGGGACAATGCCGCCCTTCCCACTGGACAGCTGCTGGCTGATTCCCAGTAAGCAGGCTGGGAAATCCTGGCTCTTTTTTTTCATCTCATGGCTGAAAGGAGCCTCTGCTCATGCAGGGGTGTCTGAGCATCACTGGGGAGCAGATGGGAACTGTGGCATTTGTCTCCACTTACCCGACACGTCAGCTGAGCTGCGGCACCAGGTCTGCTATGACCAGGCCAGGGCTGGTGCGTGGGAGGTTGGGCACGGCCCACAGGGCCCAGCTGCTTGCCTGGCTCCCACAGAGGGGGCTTCTGATGTGGTTTTGCTCTGGAGTGGATG
Source organism: Hypocryptadius cinnamomeus (assembly GCA_013400635.1). Taxonomy (NCBI): domain Eukaryota; kingdom Metazoa; phylum Chordata; class Aves; order Passeriformes; family Zosteropidae; genus Hypocryptadius; species Hypocryptadius cinnamomeus. The sequence goes on along the minus strand of VYZP01073498.1, from coordinate 13,106 downwards.
GAAATTGCCTTTCATGACGCTCATTTGTCTCGGCGCCATCAGGCACGGCAACCGTGTTCTGCTTTCTGCTTGGCAGGCTGGAGGGATGAGCGTGTAATGGAAGGCATGATGTGCTTGTAAAGGCTTTCCCAACTTTCAGCTGCTCTGGGAGATGTGGGCTGCTGTCTCCTCACTTGCTTTGGGAGCAGCACTCAGTCTTGCTCTGAGGGTTGGAGCACAGACCCTGCTTGTACAACACTCTGAGCTGCCCAAAGGTTTTCCTCACGCTTTCCTCCCAGACAGCATCCCATGGCAGATCATTGCAGATGGATGGACTGCATGGGAATGAAGAAAAAAATTCCTTCATCTGGAGAGAAACACAACAGGTTGTTTGTACTGCCTAAATCCAGGCTCCTTTTTCAGCTGCCTCTGTTGGGAAAATTGGGCTGGAAATTGGGAGGCAGCTCCTTCCAAGAGCTTTCAGCACTCTCCATCTGCTCTGTAGAGCAGCCATTTCACTCCCTCTTCGAGTGCAGCCACCAATATAAGGTACAAATGAGATCTATTAACTGTCTAATTAAAGCTCCCAGAAGAGCTTAAAGAAGAACTTAATTAACCAGCCTGGAGCCTGGGCAGAAACACCACATTTCCTTCCTGCGTGCCTAATAACCAGCAGGGTTGGTGCCTTCTGCTTCCAAACACTGGGTGGAGAATGTTTTCAGTTAGTCCTTTCAGTGGAAAAATTAAAAGGAATTCTAGCTAAAAATATCCCACCGTCCCTACCTTAGAAAATCTTGTTTGCTGTAATTTAATAACCATTGAAGTAAGGTCAGCTTCCCAAGGAGGCCAGGTTGGCTGCTGCCTTCTCCTGGTGGCAGAAGGCACTTCCCAGCTCCACTTCATTTTGTTGCAGATTTCATGTGCCAGCTGTTAGGTGAGGATTATCCTGGTTTTGGTGAGGGGATAAACTCCTCGAGGTCAGACAGTCTGTGCAGTACCTGCGGCATGTGACACCCAGGCCTTTGCAGCACCGTGGGGGAGGAGGCTCCCTCACCTCTGCCTCACATCCCCACTCCCACGCGTGTCATTCCAGGTCCCTGGAAGTCCGTTATTTCACATATGGGATCCTCTTTGGCTGTGGCAGCTCCTTCGCCTTCCAGCCCTCGCTGGTTATCCTCGGTCACTACTTCAAGCGCCGCCTGGGCCTGGCCAACGGCATCGTGGCCGGGGGCAGCTGCCTCATCTCCGTGCCGCTCCCCTTCTTCCTGAAGATGGTCGGGGGTGCCATCGGGCTGGCACACACTTTCCAAGTACTCAGTGCCTTAATGCTCATCCAGATCTTCTTGTCCATGACCTACCGGCCCATCCTGACGCCTTCTTGTGACTCTCAGCACGACGGGCACGACAAGCTGGGCAGCCGGAGCGTGAGGCAGCAGTGCTGGGCCCAGACCCGCAAGTATTTCAACCTGAGGGTTTTCCGGAGAAAGACCTATCGGATTTGGGCCTTTGGGATCGCTACTGCTGTCCTGGGATACCTCGTACCTTACATGAACCTGGTGAGAGCCGTGGCTGGGGCTGGAAGGGGAGGGAGGTCCCTTTGCCCAGAGTGAGGAGGGAGGAGGAGGTGAGAAGGTGGGAATGGGCAGAGGCACCAAAAGCCTCGAAGCCAAGAAACTGGTGCACATCCTTTAAACAGGAATTGTGATGGATATGGTTTTGTGTGCCCTCTGTGCCAGGGTAGGCCAGGGTCACTTCCCAGTGCTCCTAAGGACCAGCACCAGTAGCAGGAGAGGAAGGGCCTGCTGAGTTTGGGGGGGTGGAAGGTGCAGGTCAGTGTGGTGTGGACACGAGGGTCACACAACCACCCCAAATCCATGAGCCCTCTGCAGGAAATCCCATCCCTTTTGGGAGATGAGAGGGATCAATGTACTGCTGCTTCATGTCCTTGTGTCCTTCCCTCCATCCTAGGTCAAATATGTGGAGAAGCGATTTCAGGAAACCAAAAAGGACTGGATCCTCCTGGTTTGCCTCGGGGCCATGTCGGGGCTGGGGCGCTTGGTTTCGGGCCGCATTGGTGACTGCATTCCCGGGCTGAAGAAGATTTATCTGCAGGTACAGTGTGATTTACCTGCAGGTACGGTGTGATTTATCTGCAGGTACGGTGTGATTTACCTGCAGGTACGGTGTGATTTACCTGCAGGTACGGTGTGATTTACCTGCAGGTACGGTGTGATTTACCTGCAGGTACGGTGTGATTTACCTGCAGGTACGGTGTGATTTACCTGCAGGTACAGCATGTCCAGCCCTCCATGGAGGTGCTGGCCAACCACAGTGGGGCAGGGATGGTATCTCTACATTGGTGTCCACTCTCTGTTTAATAACTGTCAGTCACAAAGCCTTTACCAACCATTGTCTGCTGTGAGGGAAGAAAATTGACTACAGAAGTGTGTAAGAGGAGTTACACACTTGATCCCAGGGATCGGTGTCTGTTCAGCAATCAAACTCCATGGTAGCCACTCTTCCCAAACTACCGACACCCTTTAACCTCCTTGTGGTTTTTGAAGAACAAACTGCTGAAATCTAGCAGCTAATCCAGCAGTTAATCCTTCTTAACCCTTCTTAAAAGGTTATTCTTAAGGGCCTCTCTGAGACAGGAGCAGCGGCTGGATGGCTTTGCTGGGTCCAGGGGAGGGAGCAGTGACACTGACCTGTTCAGTGTCATCTCCATGACTCTTCTGCTGCCCATCCCCACTCTCCTGCCCACTTCTGTTCCCCCAGGTTGCGTCCTTCATGCTGTTGGGCCTCCTGTGCATGATGATCCCCCAGTGCCGAGGCTTCGAGGGTGTCATTGTCATCTGCCTCTTCCTTGGCCTCTGCGACGGCTTCTTCACCACCATCATGGCCCCCATCGCCTTCGAGCTGGTGGGGCCCATGCAGGCGTCCCAGGCCATAGGGTACCTCATGGGGCTGATGGCCGTGCCCATGACTGCAGGCACGCCCATTGCAGGTTGGTAATGCCACGGGGCTGGGAGGGACGTGGTGGTGGCAGCTTTCACCCCTGGTGGTGTTTTGGTGTGAGACCAGAAGCTCTGGTTTGAGTTCTCTGGTTTATCAGGTCACGTGGAGATTGAGGAATGGGGGTGGCATCACTCCATGCCATGTCCTGTGGCATCTCAGGGCTTTTCTCCAGGCTGATGAAAGGTGGTCATTGGGGCAACAGTGAGCCAAGGTCTCATTAAGTGATTTCTGTTTGCAGCTGAGCTAAAAATTGGCAGATAATAATTTTCTAGAAGTCCTTTTAGATGGAATTGAAGTTAGAGATGGAGACACCTGAGCCTCCACAAGACCTGGGTCTGTGTTCCAGCACAGCAATAACCCCAACGTCCTTAACAGCGAGGGCTTTGCCAGAGCTGTCCCTGAGCAGCAGGACCTCTGCATCAGCAGCGCTAAGCCAAAGCTGGATAAGCACCTCCGATCTCTCTGCTTCCGGCAGCAAAGTTCACTCCAACGCCCTCGGGATGGAACATGAGGGACACAGACCTCTCACTGGAAGGGTGCTGCACCAGGATCCCCTGGGTGGGGTTTGCTGGGTGAAGGGGCCCTTTGCATCACCCTTATCCCCAGGGAAGCATCCGTGCAGGAGACACTCAGAGGGATTTTCCAGAGCTGATCAATGGCCATGTGTTATTCTCCAAGGATGCCTGGCTATGTTGGAACTTGCCAGACAAATGTATAACCTTGTTGGGTTTTAAAGGCTTGGCTATTGTTTGTAACTGGCAGCGTGTATTTCACAGCTGGAGATAAAACATCCATAAGAGCAGGGCTTCCAAATGGAGACAATCAGCAGAGGAACAGCCCCTGCCCACTTTCCCATTGCCTCCTGGCTGGCAAGCCTCTGGGAAGAGGTGTTGGGTTTAACACGTCTCAGCTTGCATTTGGGATTGTCTGGGATGTGGACGGTTGTGTCCCGTTCTGGAGAAACAGGAAGGACGGCTGAGACTTTCCTTCTCCACTCCCTTGGTACACAGTGTTGGCTGCACACATTCCTTAATCCAGGGCGTAAAAACTCCAAGAAATGCAAACGGAAAAAAAAGATTATTTTAAAAACCCAAATCTCCCCAGATCTGGTGGGTGACGCAAGCTGCACTGGAAGGAGGGAACAAGCAGGTCATTAGACTAACGACCTCATTAAACTGACGAGGCTCTAACGTCACCTCTCTTCTCTTCCAGGATACCTCAACGATTATTTTGGGAATTACGACGCGGCCTTTTACTTTGCGGGGGTGCCGCCCATCATCGGCGGCCTGGTGCTCTCCGTGGTGCCGCTGGTCCACCAGAGGATGCTGAAGAAGCAGCGCCTGGATTCTGGCAAAGACAAGATGCTGGTGTCGGAGGCGGTGGTGAACGGGGAGCTGCTGCCCGGCTGCCCGGCCTCCGAAGCACACATGTGACGCCGCTCCCGGCTCTCCCGGGACACCAGCAGCCTCTCATAGCCCCAGCACAGGCCCTTTCCCAGACGGACCGAAATTCCCAGTGATCGCAGATGCACTATGTTTGTAAAGGAGAAAACACAAACATTTCTTCTAGTTAAAGGCTTTTAACTAGCAGAAATGCTCTTTTTTTTTTTTTTTTTTTTTTTTTTTTTTTGGATTTTTNTTTTTTTTTTTTTTTTTTTTTTTTGGGACAGTTTTGATTTCAAAGCCACCTTTTTTTTCCCCCCTAACCATTTTTGTAAGGAGAACTCTTGCCAGGATTCAAACTTGATCGAGCTCCCGCTCCTCTCCCGGTTTTCTATACGTCACGACAGAGGTTTACAGCTAATAAATGCCTTTTCCAAGCAGGCCACGGATGGAACTTGTTGAACCTTGCAGCTGTCCATCCTCCTCCTCCTCCAGTGTCACTCGGGTGTGACATCCAAGTGAGACAGCCCCCTCCCCGTCCAGCACCTGGGGCTGTTTTGGAGCCAGAGATCCGAAGGAGGAAACGCTGCTTTAGTCTGATGCACAAACCAAATAAATGTCAGCGAGTCCCGCTTTCATCTTCCTCTTTCCTCCTTTCCCGCTGCTCTCCCACACCCCCAGGGAGCTGCAGCTGGGATGACAGGGAGCTCGGCTGGCTCCAGCCATTGGAGTCACAGAGGAGCACACCCTTCCTGCAGAATATGCCTTAAAAACGCGTGGATGAGACCAGCAGGTCCCTTGGCCGCTTTCCACCTCCGTTTTCCCACCCAGCAATCAATGATTGGGCTTTTGAGCTGCGAAAGAGAGGGGCAGCTCCTTGCACAGCCCACAGTGCCCAGCTCTGGGGGGCCAAATCCTTGGGATCGTCACCAAAAAGGGCACTTTGGTGGCTTTGAGGCACACAGGGTTGGGACAGAGCCCCTGTGTCATGGATCAGCTCTGCACTGGGAAGTGGCTTCCCTGCTGGGCTCAGGGGCACCCACAGGTGTGGGGATGCTGCTGGCCCAGGGCATGGGGTGCCTCTGCTGTTTTTGGGGGCCAGTTGTGTATTATGCAGCAATAAGTATGAGTCAGTATTGGTGGGGAATCCCAGTTTTCCAAAGGGTTTGACAGCCCCAGTAGCGTTTAACTCGTAGCCCATGTGTTGTCACTGAGCTGGTGCAGGGCCAGAGCCGATCTGGGGGGAGAGGGAGAGAGTGCAAGGAAATCACACAGCCAGTGGGTACCCACCACACTGAGTGGCAGCAGAGCTCAACCCCAGCTTGGGCAGGAATCCATCACTGCCCACAGAAAATTGTAGAAATTCAAATTGCTCAGAGAAGCTGTGACTGCCCCATCCCTGGAAGTGCTCCAGGCCAGGTTGGGCAGGTCTGGGAGCAACCTGGGATAGTGGAAGGTGTCCCTGCCCATGGCAAGGGGCTGGAATGAGATGAGCTTTAAGGTCCATTCCAACCCAAACCATTCCATGATTCTATGATCATCTCCAGGGATTGCTAATGAGCGTGGCTAATGAGTGAGAAGGGAAGTTCTCCTGCCCTGGTGGGTCCCTGTGTGAACAAGGAGCCAGCTGGGACTGGGGTGCATTTTCCTGGGAGAGAGCAAGACACAAAACTCACATTTATCCTGACTGCAAACTCATCCTTCATCAGATTTTCATTTTGTTCACCTGACAGTAAAATCTCAGATGTCTGAAGAGGGACGCGTGTCGTGGGAATCATCCCTTGGTCTCCGGGCGAGTGTGGGGGTTTGTAACACCAGGACATGTCTTTGCTGTGGAAATTTGGGCTCAGTGGATGCCTCTCCCACAGGCAGCAGTGGGACTTTTGTACATAATAGGCTCAGGACCCTGCATGTCCCTCTGGCCCTGTTTTTAACCCTTGTTGGCTGATGCATTGTAAGGTCTTGTGGTCTCGTGGCCCTTCTGTCCCTGTAAGAGCTGGAAAATTACCTGGTGTGTTGTGATGTGTCTGTTTATGATATAAAATGAGATGTCTACTTGTCTCTTTCTTGGATACACTTTTCCATGACTGTTCTCACCCTTCATGGCCTGTATTGCACCATCTGCTGTGGCTCTGCTGAGCCATCACTGAGTTTTGGGAGCCACGAGAGGCAGATGAAGCTGCAGGAGGAGGCAGGGCTTGAACCACCTAATCCGGCTCCAGCTGGGATCTGCCAGACTTAGCCTAGGGCAGGTCGTTAATCTGGTGTTTTTGGGTGGGAGCCTTGGAAGTGGGGCGGCTTCAAAGCCCTCTGACAGCTGAAGGAAATAAAAAACTCCTCATTGTAACTCCTTCTGTGAGTTTTGGGGCATTAATTAACATTGGAGTTTGATGAAGTTCATTAAATCATACTTTGGACCTTAATGCCCCCCAAAGGAGAGATTGTGAGAGGTTTAAATTCCAGAAGTAGCTTCTCCAGAGCAAGCAGAGCATAAGCAGAGCTGTCTCCAAACCCCATCTGGGCTGAGGGAGTGGCTGCACAGCAGAGCCCACTGATGGCTGCACCCAGCCTTTGTGTGGCAAAGCCTCCCTGGCTCCAAAGGTGATTTATGGTTCAAATCCCAAATTCCTACAGAATTCCACTTGCCTTAACTGCCCCATATGCCTGCAAAGGCTCTGGGGCATTCAGTGCAAGGGGTGCTTAGCACTGCAGTGGCATCAGAGCAGCTGTGCCAGCCCAGAAGGGGTGCTGGTACCCACATCTGCCCCCCTACATTTTGATCTTTCCCCATGGCTTTTATTATTGGCCCTCTAGGAGATTTGGAGTGATGAGGTGCTTTCTTGGCCACCTCAGCCTGGTCAGAGGAAGCCACCCCTCATCCTATCCCAGACCCATGTCTGGTACCAGCCTCCCAAAACCACACTCAGTGTCTTTGTCTGGTCAAAATCCTGCCCTTGGTGGACACAAGGACAAATTCTGCAGGTTTGGACAGCAGCCATGAAAGGTCTCCTCATCAGTAAACACAGATGGGAATGGGAAGGGCAAAGGTTGGAGCAGTGTCAACAAACGGAGTATTTGGGGCTTGTTTGTCAGATTGCTGCTGCTGCTGTGGGTTTAGTTTGGCCCTTTCGAACACCAGGCAGTTTGCAAGAATTTCTGCATGTGAGAGGTGGGATTGTGAGCAGGGAGGGGTTGCACTGCTCTCAAAACATCAGCTCAGCCTCTGGTGGTCTAGTGGTGTGATGCCAGTGGGTCCCTACTGCTGCAAAAATCTTCATCCCAAAGCTCCCCCTGTTCCATCAGGGTCAACTTGTCCTAGCCCAGAACATCCCCATCCTCTTTGGGGCTGCCTTTTACTCAGTTTTCTGACTAAAACCCCAACCTTCTCCCTCCCCTGTGAGTGCCAGGCTGTGATTCCTGCCCCTCTCCCTGCTCTGGGAGGGGAAGGGGGAGCCCAGCACTCAGGCTCGGCCAGCTTTGAGAGCCAGCAAGGGAAGGGGAGTGGGCTGAGCCCCTGGGGTGGGACAGGGGTGGAAGGGAGCGGGGAGGGCCCCACTTCAGCCCATGGCCAGGGTGTTTGCAGAGCTGCAGAGCCTTATGTAAGTGTGCACTGAGCACAGGACATGTCCCAGCAGCTCCTGCTCGGGGCTGGGCTTGGGCTGCCTCTTAAATCTTTACCTTAAGGGTGTTCAAAACCAACTTGTTGTCTTTTCTTCTTCTTTTTTTTTTTTTTTTTCTTTTATTATTGCTCTTCTGCAGAGTGAGGCATTGGGTTTAACTCCTCTGGCTCTGGCTGAGGGATGGAGAGGGACAGCTGAGCTGGAAGGGCTCCCAGGATGGTTGTGTTTGTGATGGGAAGGGGAGCAGGGCTTTGGGAGCTGTCTGGGAAGCGCCATGATTCATGGCTTAGTGCTTTTTTCAGTTTTGGAACAATATGCAGGAGCTGCTTCACTGCAGCTTGCCCTGCCCCGAGGTCCTGCAGCCAAGCAAACACAAGTTTCAAAGTCACAGAGCTTAAATTTATCAAATTCTGGCCTCTCTCCAGCTGGGATTGAGGTTTCCTAACATTTCTCTGCTGTGGGAGCTGTGGGAAGGCCACATCCTAATTGCCAGCCAAGCAGAGGGCTTTTGCAGGTCTGCTGTGGTACCGTGGGGTTTGGAGACCCCCAATTTCAGGAGGTTTTGGCTCTGCCTCCCACCATGGTGGTGCTTTGGGGCTGCCACTCAAGGAGCTTCATCACCCCCTGGGCTGAGCTGCCTGGAGGAGCCAGCAGGGTGGTGACCAGCAGCTGGGCAAGGACATTCCTGCCCTTCCTTCCCTGGCAGTGCCATGGGAATGTTCTGCATGGCAGCAGAGGCTCTCTTTGGTACGTGGGTGCCAAGAGCAATTTGCTCTGGGCAGCCTGATTTGGTGCTGAGGATCTCACCTGCTCTGGGTTTGAGCCCTGGCTGACACTTGCATCTATAAGTGGCCACGTAATCCTCACCTGGATAAAGGTGAACTCGGATCAAATCCTCTGAATGCAGGGGGGCAGATCCAGCTGAGACTTTTGCTGTCTCTCCATTCTTCACTGCAAACCATTCCTGGCTTTTGTGTGCTCCTGCACCCCACAGTTTTGTTTGGGGTCACTTTGATTATTTTAGCTTCAATTATTTCCAAGCTGGCAGAGTCTGCTTGTCCTTTTCTGGCTGGAAGCAGAAAATTGGAATGACTTTGAAAGCCAAGGCAAGAAGAGCATCTCCCTCCCTCCACCTTTATGCCACCAAGCGTGGACTTGAGCTCTTTTGGGTGCTTACAAGCACCCTTGTAACCTTTGGGGACAATGATGTGGTTGACAAGTGCTCCTTAAATCCTGCTCCAAGGTGCTCTGAGTAATGCCAGGCAAGGAACTGGCACAGAGAGTGGCTCCATGGGCAAGTAACAAATCAAAATTAAGCTGTTTCCTTTCTTTTTGAGAGCCCTTGGCAGGAAAGCAAACACAGAGGTGGCTGGAGTTCTGAAAGGGCTTTGGTCTCCAGGGTGAGCCTGTGCCATTGCTCCAGGTCCTTTATCTGCCTGGCACGGCCACTCTGTGGACTTAAGCCCTGGTGACTGGGAGGTTATCACTGGGCTTTGCTGGGACCACTGGCACAGCCCCTGTCGGGGGGGCTTTGTAGTTTTATTTTTGCAAATATTTTGCCGTGCCCTCAGTGCTCCCCTCAAGGCCAGGCCCTGCGAGTGTCCCCGCGTCCCCTCTTCCCGTGAACCTCGGTGATGAAACCCTGCAGGTGCAGGGCTGGGATCCACCTTCCCAGCCAAGAGGAATGACACAAAATCCCTCCTGTTTCCTGCAAAACGTGGCTCTGGAGGAGGCTTTGTACCTCCAAAGTTTCTCCTCTTTTTGTAGCCTCCTCCCCAAGGCTCTCCCTGCACCCGCCTCAGCCCACCCCACAAACACAGCCCCTCCTGTAGCTTTAGAGACGAGACTCAGGGGCTGTTTCACCGAGGAATTCAGCTCTTTTTCTGTCCTTTTTGTAGATTTTTATCGTGGTGTGTAAGATGAGTAGTTTACTGGAGCAGGTTCCTGCACTGAGGTGATGCTCCCCCTCAGGTGGGCCATGGCCAAGCTGCCTGAACCCGGCTGGGGTTTGGCTGCCGAGCGCGTTCCAGCCGATCCTTTCGGGAAAGAGCTCGACTTCCCCAGGCCTGAACTTTCCCAGCATATCCTGTTTCAGCCATTTAAACCCGTTAGAGCCAGAGGCAGGATTTTTCTGGGGAGACTGAGGGCAATTAGGAAATTACCCCGCTCCCCCTCCCCTGCCCTGAGATCCAGCAGGATGAAGCCAAATATTTGCTTTCGGATGGGTGGATTTTGGAGCTGGCTCCACATGAGAGCACCGGGGCGGAGGCTTGAATTTTGGCCGTTTTGGGTAATTGTTTTTTGAAGCAGGACCTCCAAGCTTGCTGCCATCACCCTGCTCAGCAGATTCCAAAGCCAGGCCCTGTCACAGCTGGCATTTGCTCCGTTGTTGATGGAAAACAGTCTGCCCATGGCTTTTTGGGGTGGGATGCACTTCTCTGTGTCTGTACACACTAGAAACACTCAATAAAAGGCAGCAGCACTGGTGGTAGCTTTGCAATCCTATTTTTTTCTGCTGTGCTCCAGGCTCTGGAGCAGCAGGAGCTGTGTGTGGCTCTGAAATTGGTCCTGGGAGGTGCCCAGGCCTGCTGGGCACCCTGGGCAGAGCAGCAGAGCCAGTGGTCCAAAAGCAGCTGCTCAATTCAATGCTGAAATCAGATCCTGAAGCTTAAAGTTATTACTTTTTTGTTTTTTTTTTTAACATCTGCTCCTTGTAAGTGATTTATAATCCCTCAAAATTTTGTATCTGGAAGTAAAGTGAATGTGTCTCTTAAAAGTATGCCTATCCTTTCAAAATGTGAATTTCTGATTGTTGGAATAAAAAAAAAAATAAAGAAACATACCCCATATTAGCACATGTTTGTAATTAATGTTTTATGAATGTTGTTTAAAAGATTTGTGTAGAATAAACCAGTTTAAAAAGAAAAGGGATTTGTTCCTGTGTTTTACCAGGTCTCCCCTCATGGCTGCTCATGGTTCTCAGCAGCTTTCCCAGATGCTGCCAACACTCCAGAGGGGCTGGAGAGGCAAGGGTTTATCCTGGGAATTATTTTTATTAAGTGTTTGATGCACCTTGAGGAAAGGCTGAGCCGAGGTGCTGGAACCCAGCAGGGGAGATGTTCCCATGAGCTGCTGAGGGGTGACTGCTGGAAGTGGATGGTCCTTGTCCCACTGAGGCATTTAGAAGTAAAAATGATTTAAAAATCCATCCCTGAGAGCATCTGGGTGCCCAGAGGGTGCCCAGGATGAGCCCAGAGCCCCCTGGATGTTTTCCATTCCCCTGGGGGCAGCTTTGGGTCTGGATTTTACCCCCCAGCACCTCCAGGGCTGAGCCTCTTCACCCCGTGGGGGCTCTCACACAGCCACAGCACCAGGGCTGGTTTTAAGTGTCATTAATATTATTTCTTCCACTTGGCAGTGGGTGAGGGGCACGATGAGGCCTTCCAGGTACCTCCTGGTCACAAGAGAATGAATCATTTTTGTCTATAAGAGAAGATATGGGAAGTTTGGGAAAGATCAGGGATGATAATTCATGAGTGAGGTTACAGAGGCTGTGAGACACTGAAAACACAGCTTTCATCCAGGGTTTTCTATTAATGATTTGTTTATATGAGGTGCTTTAATTGCCATTAGATGAAAGCTGACACGTGCATTAATTTTGTATAACTCAGGCTTTTTTTTTTTTTAATGTGCACCTCAACTCTTTTTCAAGTTGGGGATATTTACTGCAAATAGTGTTTAAAAAAACCCCATCAGGAGATAAGAGATGGTAAACAGAGATTCAAAGGGAATGAGAGTACAGCAGTGAGCTCCTCCAGAGGACTCTGTGCTGTGCATGCAGGGACAGAGCAAGGAGAGGGAATGCTGCATCCCATTCCTGAGAGAGGGAAGCACAGCCCTTCACTTACAGGCACCAGGAAAAGTGGCAATTTTAGCTTGATATCAAAATTATCTTCTTGGGATGGCTGGAAAGTTGGGGGGGAATTGGGAGGGTAAAAGTGGGCAGTGCATCCATGGGGACACTCAGAGAGGTGATGGAGGGGACACCCTGCCCTGCTGCTGCAGAACCCCCAGGAGCAGCAGCTCATCACAGCCCATCCCCACAAATTCTATAGAAATACATGTGTATACATACACATGTGTGTGTGTGTATAAATATATATATATATATATATATGTGCATCTCCAAAGGTGTGTTCGTGCATGGGCCCCTGGAAATCCCCTCTCAGCCTGGCTGAGCACAGGGCAGGGAGCACCAGCCACCTCTTCCTGCTCTGCCAGGCTGCTGGATCTGCCCTAATTTACAGAAAAAATGGGGGAGAAGCATTTTGCATCAGACAAAACCCTGAGTTTTTCCACAAAAAGGCTGTGAATGAGAAAAAACCAAACCAAACCACAACAAAATACAAGGGTGTTTTCATTACTGTAACTCAGTGGTTCAGTATTTAGATATCTATTTGTACATTAACATTGAAACATCATGGATTAAACCAAGTTAATTAGATGTAATAGCTGATATTTGTGCTACAAAACATGTGTGTTTTACATATTAAATATACATAATGACAAGTATGTTTTCTAGATCAAATATGAACCACATGTCAATGTTTTGTATTAATTTAATAGTTTCAAATTACATATGATTTAGATCAATATGTGCAAACAGCATCTATCTATTGATTTTTTTAAGTTTGCACATAGATTGAGACACAAATACATCTATTTGTGGATGTGCAATGTGTACACAAATTGGGCACTGCTGTGCCCAGCCACTGCTCCTCTCCCTGCATCCCTGCAGGCTCTGGGCTGGGTTTGTTTTCTTTCATTGTCTTCTTCTCCATCTTTTTTCTTTTTGCAGGGCTTAAATATTATAATTCTTCAGGGAAAAAAAAAGAAAAAGAAAGAAAAAAGAAAAAAGAAAAAGGCAAAACCCCCAAGTGCCTTTGAAGGACTTGAAGGATGCACTGAGGAGTGGCAGGAGATTTTTTTTTAATCATTCTCGCGTTGAAATGCAAATCTTTCCTAGAGCCGTTGCTTGCTGCTGTTTTTTAGAGGAATGGTTTCGGAAAGATCCTTCCCGAGGCTGCTCAGCCGCAGGCAGGCTTGG
>VYZP01073493.1:104072-167899 GCA_013400635.1 Hypocryptadius cinnamomeus | reverse complement strand
ATCTTTTTTAAGAGTCTAGAAGTGTGGCTCTTGGTCCATAAATTAGAACAACTGTGGGAAACATTCCAGTAAATGACCAAATGTAAATGCTCATCTGTGAATAAAGCCAGTGGTAGTGTGGATCCATTTGGGAATCTACAGGGCTTCCTGGGGGCAACTGCAGCAATGTATTAATTCTCTTTGTCCTTCCAGTGCATGGAGAACATTCTGCCATTAGTGGCTTCCATAGCACTTCGTGCACTGCACACCCATCTGATCTTTTCTTCTTTTTGGAGAGCCAAATGCTTTAGCTATTTTCTCAAGCATTTAGAGGTTTTGATTTTCAGAATGTTCATCGATTGCTGCTGCTCTGGTTAGACACAGGCAGTACAAACACAAAACTCCTAGTCTTGCTTGGCTGAGCCAGCATAGCAGTGTATGAGCTGCTTGCATTGGGAACCTGCTGGGATAAAGAAAGTAGCAGTGACCAAACACTGAAATATCTGGGATTCTGCAGAGGCAGTGGCACTAAAATTGAAAGCATTAAACACAGTCTTGCTTAAATATGAAATAGCTGCACACTAACCCCTTCTACTTCCTGGCAAGAATAGTAATGCTGCTCTAATTCAGAATGAAATTAAAATCAAACAAAACAAATTCTCTGTAACCAAAAGCAAGTCTGTGGCAGGGATGAGTCAGGACTGAAGTTCTGAAATTATGAAGTGGATTTTATGCAGGAGCCTCTTTCCCTTTCCCTGTTGCCAGGGAGGGTTCATAGGCAACAGACTTAATGCGTTAGGCAGACAACTTGTTGCTGACTAAGTCACGAAGAGCTGACACCTCTTCTGCATCTTGGAAGGCTTGCATGCTCTTTGGATGTTTTAGACCAGTGGCATGCTGTGAACTCTTTTCCTAAAAGGAATTTTTTCCATGGCTTTATACAAATCTGGAGTAAATTGCTTGCTTATTTGAGTAACTAATTCATTTTGCTCTTTCTGCTTTCTTATAGGTAAAGCACACTATTCTGTTAGCTACAATATTAGTTCCCTCCAGTAGCAGGGAGACCTTGGGTCAGATTCATCAAGAGGGATAACAGATATTTTCAGGTATTGCATACTAATGAATAGCTGGCTCTTATTCATTATTTATCTACACCAGAAATTTAATGAATACCTTGAAAGCTATTTATTGAATTCTGTGTTTGTGGACAACAGTGCTTCACAAAGTGCAGATCACTGAATACCATGGTCAAGTTTCTGTATGTGTGCAGTTAAATATAAAAACTAGTTTATTTCAACCATGCATGCCCTTGTTCATTTTTCTATTTGCCTTAATGTCTTTCTGCCACCATTTAAGTACTTTAGAAGGTGGGCATAGTGTGAATTCAAGACAGCCACAAACCAAGGAGCATCTGGATAAAAGCTTAAATACATTCTACTCCTACTTTGTAGTGTCATACATATGGGGAATAATGAGGATTGTGAAAAAGCTGACAGGTATAATGGTCAAATGATTTCTGATATGACTGGCTTCTATCAGGAGACTGCTACAGCTCCTGGGCTTTGGCAGTGCTGAGGTGGCTCCCAAAATTCTCCAGCTGTAGGTCAAGTCCTGCTTTTTGAACCCCTGAGCATGGAGATTTGAAGAGCTGGAGCTATTCCCACTGTGAGTTTGCAGCTCTAGTGACTGGGCAGCTCTTCTAAAACAGGGTGTTGTTTTTTAAAAGCAGGAACAGAGCAAAGCAAAAGGGACAGGGCAGAGGGGGAAGTGCAGTGGCAGGGCTGTGCTGACCATCCCTGGTTTGCCAGCTCCCTGGTTTAACCTCTCAGAGGCTCCAGCAGGTTGCTGCATCTGTGTCACTCTGCCTGACAAGAACAGAGGGATATTGTTTAACTATTTGTGGTTATTTTGATGTCTTGTTTCCTGGTACTAGCAAAACAAGTAGTGTAACTTGGCTTAGGCTTCCTTGGAGCCAATTCTGAAAGCATGAAATCATTCCACATATGTTTTCAGCAAGGGGCTTGTTTGGAACCTCTGTGTTGTTTCTTCTGCTTTGCTGATGGTCCAGAAACCAAAGCACCAAGTCCATGCAGTGAGCAGTTTAATTGCACAGTATATGGAAATTAATTTCAGGATGAACACAGCCATCATAGACAGGCCTGTTGTTGTCATGGCTTCTTCTGATTCTCCTCTTGATAGTTCCAAAGATGCTGTCAAGGGAACAGAATTGCTATCAGGTGACCACTCAAAAAAGACAGCTTCGTTTTCCAATAGTAAAATAGTTTATTGTAATTCTGTGACCACTGGTACCACTCAGTTTCTTCAGCTTGAATCAAAACTTCACAAAGAGGGGACATTTTTAAAAAAAACCCTGACAGACCTTATATTTTAGGGGTTTTTTCCTTCTTTTTTTTTCTCAGGAGGAAGCTTCACTAATTAAAAATATTGTGGTTTAATAGTCCATTTTCAAACCCAGAATATTAAAGACCCTGTTTCTGGTATTTATGAGGTCTGAGTTCAGCAAAACACTTAGGCATGTATCATGTAAAGTATTTTATTAGTTTTACTCTTCATTAGTTATATGCTTTTCCAAGTCTTACTTCTCCAAGCCCCCAGTCCTTCCATGTATAAATATGTGTAAATCCATTGACACTGAGGTTTTTGCTTTCTGGATGTTCTGCTTGCCCATGCAGCCTGAGGTATACATTCTATTAATTGTGTGTAGCCAAAAGGGGCACATAACTCTAATTACCTGATTCAGAATGTCTTGACTAAATGTGTGGTTGTCCTGTGCCTGTGTGTCCAGAGTGTGTACAAATGTGCTTATAAAGGGGTTATATGCAAGCATGGTCATTTAAACAACTGTTCCATCTTTGAGTATTAAAAACAATTATTGGCTTTTAAGAAATATTGCTGGAAAGTTTTTATGATCCTTTCAGAACCATTCGCCTCCCCCATCCCTGCCTCTCTCAGGGGAAAGCATTTGGAGAGTTGGATTCTTAAAAATCTCACATCCCCAGACTGAAGTTCTGCAGAAAAACCTACTGTGGTAATCAGTACGTTCATCTGGGGAAAAAACAGAGCTGAGCTATTTATTTATCTTTAATTATAAGTGGTTAAACAAGGAGAATAGACTTACAGTTCCTACTGAACTTAAAAAGACTCTGATTTGTGCCAACTAAAAATTAATTAGTAAGGAATTTTTAATTTCAGCATCCTAGGCCAAGAATCTATTCCTTGATAAAGATATCCCCATGGAATACAGTTATGAGATGAGATTGGAAGGAATGTAAACTTTATATCACATGAAGCTTCTACTCTTTTGCACCCATGCAAAGGTGCAAAGGGCATTCCTAAATGTTGATTTTTTTGGGTGTTGGAACATAAGTCCAGAGCTGACCAGACAGGGGCCCAGCATGCCAGGTGAAAGGACACAAGATCCCATAATGTAGCTGTAAGATTTTGAGGTGGAAAAGTATTAAGGGCTTTTTAATGTGAAGTAAGAAATTGCTGTCCTGGATTTGTGAACATGAAATGATAGAATAACTAATACCATTCATTTTAGAAAATCATCACATGCTGCTGCTTGCCTCGTGTCTGCTTGATGCAGAGGGGCATAAAGTACTAGTTTTAAAAGCCCTGTTAATTGTTCCTTATTCATTAAACCTCTTTCTCCTGGTTTTGTTAGATTTTGGCATTTTTTGAGGTGTGGATAGAAAGTAGGGAAAGTTTAAAATTCCCAGTGGAAAACAGGTGATCACTAGATATAAAGTATTTCAGGTTGGCTTTTGTTTTTTTGTGAGAAATATAAATCTTTTGGCTCTCCAAGTCTAAACCAATTGATTTTAAACAATTTCTCAGACAAATTTCACAGCATTAGGGAAAGAAAGATAGTTTAAGGAGAACATTTGTTAGTAGTTCATTTTACATTCAGACAATCAGAAATTCTAAAGTAGAGCTGCTGTGTTGTTCTTTCCTGCTTGTATTGATTTATGACAAGCCACAAACATTAGGAATGAACTTTAAAGTGAGCCACTTGTTGTTCCTTTGAAAATTGTTCTGTGATCTCTCAGTTCCTTATGGTAATTGAGAATCACAATAAAGAACTTGTGAAACTGCGAGTCTCAGTGGAGGGGAGGCAGCAGTAGTGTTCACTGGTACATGCACCAGGAAAATATCAGTGCACTATAAAGGTTATAGAAAACTTAAAGAAAAATTGTATTAGTGTAAAGCTAGTGCTGTAAATATTTAATTATTTCCTTCTCTCCTTGAGTTGGAGGCAAATGATTGCCATTATGCTAAGGTGATAACAAGCACACTGTGAGAGATCTGTGTTGATTACTTTGGGTGAGTAGGGGCAGGCCTGCAGGGATGAAACATGGTGGGAACTACAAAAAGAATCTGGGAAAAGTCCTGTGGACGTCATTTCTATGTCCATAGGGTAACATTGCCATGAAGCGTGTGGGGGAAAAAATTAAAATATATAAATAATGAAATATATAAAATATTAAAATATATATTTTTTTCTGTAAGCAAGCTGATTTTCATGTTAATTATTTACTACCTAGCATTTTACTTTCTTTTTTTTTTCTTTTTTAATCTTTGGTAGTTTTGCCTGAGTTTCTGCTTTATGTCATTTTCAAATGGTTGTTAAGTCTCTACAATAGCAACAAGGATTGTGATGAGGAATTGTGAAAGAATCCTACATATTATGGAAGGTAGTAAAGAGAGAAAGAAATGTAGCAAAAATTTACTCTAAGTGACAAGCTGGAATGGAAGAGTACTCTAAGAATCTATGGAGTACAGCAGGTTTTACTTTTGCTTTAAACTTCAAAATAACTGTGTGGGTTATCATGAAGTCTCCCAGTCACAAGATTCAAACCTCAACTACTAAAACAAACTTTGTGTAGGAAAGAGCTTTCTATTTTTACATGAAACCTGTAAGGCAATTTTTTTTTCCAAATGAGAGCATATAGTGTGTGCAAATACATTTGTGAGGATATTTTACATAGCCCGTTTTTGCTTTTAGATAATGGCTTTCTTTTAAAGAAAAATTATGAATCATTCAAAAAGGAAAAGAGGAGAGATGCATTAGCAGTCTCAGTTAGGGCTGCATTCACAGGCCTGGAGAGATTCAGAAATAGAGAGCTGGGATTTTTCATTGCTAGGCTTGCTTAGGCTGAAATTTGATTTGAGGGTGGTTGAGGCTCCGAGTTTCAGACACTGAGAGTCTCTCTCGTGGCTGTTCCTGAGCAGCCCGTGTGCACTTGTGTACTTGATCATGTGTAAGAATCCCCATGTTCACTGCACAAAGGAACCACAGAGCTCTCCAGAGCTGTACCCAAAATGGAGTGACTTTTTCAGCTAGAAAAATCCATGGTTGGATCAATTTAATGAACTCTAATTTCTGATCTATTTATTCAATTGAAGAAGAAGAAATTGGAAAATAGGCAAGACCTCGATGTTCCTTTTTAAATGTGTTTCAGGAATTTGTTTTGGGTTTTGTTGGTTTTGTTTGGTTTTTTACAAAAAATATTGTTTTACTTTGAAACATATCTCAACATCATTTTTATGAACATGTTAAAAAATCAAGCACAAACCACATATTTTAATTTCAAGTCTAAATAAATATTTTGTTTGATTATAAGGTACTTATTTTTCATCAGATGAAAAAAAAAAGCTGAAAAAACTGCAAGGCTTATTTTGGGTTTCAGTGCTTTATAGAAGATGAAGACAACTCTAACAATAACCAAATTTGTTTTTACAATATTAGAACTGTCAGTTGTAAAAGCAAAATAGTTCTGCCCTCTTCCCTCTCATCTCCAAACACAGAGAAAAACAGATCTCTTCTGTCTTACTTACTTTCTGTCTTTGTTCCATTAACACACTGGAATATTTTCACTATGAAATTTCTCCTCCAAGGATTCTTTTTTCAGCATAATACCTGAAGCTTCATATTAATCTTTCTAGTCTGTATAAAATAGATAAAATTTTGGACTTATTATTATAAAAGACACAAACTGTTCTGTTGTGGAGCTTGAAGCTCTCAAGAGTTAAAGCAGGCAGCAGAATATATGTTTTCTTTAATACAAGTTGACCTTTGCATGCAGTAGACAGCTTTCCATTTTCCTTGAAATAAAAATATTTTACTAGATACAGTGTTTAAACAAATCAAATGAGGCTTCAAATTATGTAAAACCTGACTATTTAAAATAAAATTACTACTTTCTCTTCTGAAATTTTGTCATAATTCAATTTTAATGCTCATCTAAGCTGTAATGTCTCTGCTGTGTATTTGGCCTGCTCGATTATACTGATGCGTTGTGTAATTTTTTTGTTACATGTACAATGAAGGTAATTTTTGTGTTTCTAAGCTAGAAGATCAAGTTCTGTGACCTGGAGAAAAAGAAGGCAAATCAGAATGGGTACAGATGCAGCTCATTGCTGTTGCAGTGGGAAACCAGGGAGAGCTTTGCACCACCTGTCCAGAACATTGGTGGGATGGCTGGGTTGGGGGGGACTGGGAAGGGGCAGAAAGTTTGTACCATAACTTCCCCACCTTTTGGAAAGTGTGCTGCCAGAAATGGTGAGGTTACTGGTGGAAATTCATTGGGAGAATGACAGAGATGTATGAAGGCATGTATAAAATTATCATCTAGACAATAGGAATATATATATATATATATATATATTTTTTAACAAAGGACAGGCTATTTTTTTTTCTCCTTGTTTTAACCTGCTTTTAACCTATCATTACTTTTAGAGAGGCATGTCTTTCTGCACAAGTGTGAGTTATCAGTCTGATATTATGGATGAATTCTGTAATAAATGTGGTATTTGAGGAAACAGCTCTTGAGTAAAAACACAGTGAAGAAGGTAGTGCTGAAGCAAGAGCTAATTAGAAATCAACCACACCCACTTTAGACTGAAGTGATCCAAGGTTTCAGAAATGGCATCTCATGTACTGATCTTCACTAAAAACATCTTGCATTTTCTTGAGAACAAAAATGTATCTCTGGATCAGATTTTTCTCTTCCCTGTTTCCCTTCAACTCTCCAGAGAATATGGACAGGCTGAGTTGCTCCTCTAATTCAATTTGCTTACCTTTGTGGGAGGAAGAAGTTGTCTGCAAGTGTATGGAAAGCAAGAAAAGTCTTCATCTGGCTAAAGGAAAATACTCAATAATTTTTTTAACTATCTGCAAGAATACAGCAGCAAAACCAGCTTGCTGAGGAAGGTGGATATCTTTGGGTCTTTTACCTTAATTCACTCACAGAAAGTCTTCCATTTTTAAAACCTGACCTGTGCTACTCTCTGTCAGGAGATGCTGATTGTGGACATTGTGCTGTACAGATAAGCACAAAGGATTCTTTACTTTGTATGTTGTGTGCTTCTCCACTTTCTTTCAGAAACAGAAAATCCAATAAGCAATGAATCCAAATGGCAGAGAAGAGCGTGGAAATAGGGGCTTAACAAACAATGAAAAGCAGCTCATAGTTTACACAATGAGTTTACAGCAGGAAGAAGGAGATTCCACTGAATCTGTGCTGTGCTAGCTGGTTAACAAATGCTCCTCAGTCTTTAAAACAAACAAAATTATGTCTGTGAGTGCAAATTCCAGCAACTGTTTGATGAGCTTTCCACTTTGCTTAGAGATAAGGGTTGTGGGAAAGGGTCCACTGAAGCTTCATCCAATCTAAGTGCCTCCAGCACAGTTGTCTTATTTCTTTCCTATTATTTTTTATTTTGTTTTCATCTAGGATATGAGAGAATGCTGTTCAGGTAGTGTTTAATTTAATTACTGCCAAATATTCAGGTTCCATACCTGTAGTTTACCAGTCTGCCTGTTTTTGCTGAAGCTTAATGGGTTGCATAATTTTGAGGAGGTTGCTGTATGTGTTTCCAGTGGAAGCAGTTTCTTGTCCTACTGTAAAATTTAATTAACTAAAGTTTTGTGAACCATTAAAAGATATGCTGCAGAATGCAGCTGCAAAGAATAAATGTATATATTTTAAACTCTTCTTTGAATATTGGTACATGAGCACGATGACGTCAGAACTGTACTGAGGACCTGCTTGGTGTCCTATGCCTTGCTTGACTCTGACACTTGCTCTTCTGAATGTCTTCAATCTATCAATTTTTTAATTTATTTTTTCCTGCAAAGCCATCAAAACCACAGAGATGTGTCCAATGGAAGGAAAAGTGCCTTACTCTTAGCAACTTGTTGTAGAGGAGGAACAGCTGTAACTCTGCCATGTTATTCAAGCTTTGCCCTCATGGTTATTGATCTCCCATCAATGTGTTCTGTACAACTGCTGGACTGGAGCTAACAAAGCTCCCTAGGAAGGCTGGACAGCCCCCTTTGACGTGTGTGTGGTGTGGCCAGGGGTAGGCCAGAGCCCAGAATGTGGGCTGTTGTTTCAGAGTTGGGAGGATGCTCTTAGTCACAGGATTTAGTGTTAGTCCTGTCCTGTGAGGAGCAGGGAGTTGGACTCAGTGATCCTTATGGGTCCCTTCCCACTTGAGATATTCTATGGTTTCATCTAACTCCTGGGTCAGGAGTGTGCTTTGGCATTCTTTTTGGAGGATTGGTTATGTGTGTAGAATACCCTTAGTGACTCAGATTCAAAGCAGGCCTGCACATTGATAGGCAGTGAACAGAATGCTGGGTGCTGTTCTTATGGGAGCTGTGGTTTTGTTGCACACATTGTTGCACATTTGTGTGCTCTCTACCTCTTGCCTGTCCTGCCCAAGAATTGTGTGTCTGGTGCCTGTGTGCATTACAGCTCTTCTGCCACTTCCTCTGCCACTGAAAAAGTGTCCAGATGATCTTTATACCTCCTCTACTCCAGAATCACCTAAGATTTATGTGACTTTTTAAATTAGAATTTTTAAAATTATTAATCATTGTATCTACATGAAAATAGATAAGCCAATAGGAGATGTTTGGTGATACTCTTCCCTTTTTGTTCCATTATTGGTACTTCTGATAGGATCTGTTGCAAGTAATATCTGCAGCAATTTCTAAAGCCCTCTTTCATCTAACTAAACATTTATCCTCAAGTTTCTCAGCATACCTGTCTTTGCTGCTAATGCCAATCTCACTTGTTGAAACAAGCTTAGTGATCAAAGTTAATGAACCATCTTGGTAGGGATTGGAAGCTAGAAATAGACTGAAGAACGAGGAAGACCTTTTCTATGCCCAGGAAATGTCTTAGCAGAACAGGTTCACAGAGAGGGAGCTTTGGACAAGAGTTGTGATGGTTTTCATTCATTATATAAATTTCAAATGAACTGTCACCTATTTCCTTTGCTCATGGTGCTTTCAGTTTGTGGGCAGCCTCTCTTTTTGCTAGAGTAAAGCAGCTTTGTCTTCTTCCTTGTGTAGGTGCTCCTAGATTCTGGCCTCTACAAACATGCTACGAATTTGTCCTGCTTTAGCTGGTTCTAATTGCTGGTGATTTATGAGAGAGATGTTGTGAAACAACGTAAAATTAATTTTTCTTCTCCATTAATTCAGATGTTCTAAGCATTTGGGCTTACTCCTGTGATTTCCCCTCCCTCACAATTTACTTTGAAAACAAAAGCTCTACTGTGTTGTCCTATTGTAGCCTTCAGTGTTTCCTTCTCCTCTGTCTTCTAAGTAAATTGAAAAATTGTTTCAACTTAGAAAATAGGGGAAAAGATGCACTAAATGACAATTGTGTAACAAAGGTAGGTGTACAAAATATCAGCAGCCTTTAACAGATAAAAGGAGAAAAACCCCACTCTCTGCTCTCTGATAATTTGAAGTACTGCTTTACTACAACCAGTCCTGCAAAACACTCATGTGAATAATCCTTACGGTGGCAAGTAGTCCAATTGTTCCCAGCACTGGTGAAAAGCAGTGGTCTGGCAGCTTTGAGGAATGAAGTTCATTTTTTTATTAGCTGGGCAAGTTTCCCAACACACACTGCCTGGTCAGCCTGCTAAAACCCCCATCTGAGGAGGGAGGGATAAGCTTTCTCTCAGGCTAACAGGCAGCTTGGTTTCCACAGATCACATAATTCTTGTGTTTGGAGGCTGCCAATTAGCAAAAAGTAAAGGGAGAGGCTTTGCAGGAAATTGCAGCTCTAATCCACCAAACTTGCAGCAGAGAAGGACCACCTTGCTGCCCTCTGCAGATTCTGGAGAGACCATGCCCAAAGCCTGTGCCCCCTGCCTGTGCCAGTGTGTGTTCCAGGGATGCTCACAATCTCCACATGGGTCCTGGGGAGCAACCTGTGCTTCCCTTGTCCACTTCCACTCACTCTCCTTCTCAGGCTGCTCTCTAGGAACAGCTTCCATCCAGCTTGAGACCCTTTGACTTGATGCTGGTGAAAAACCTGGTAGCCTTTTCTGTCCATATCCTATGTGCTCCCAGGCCTGCCCTAACCCAGTACTTAATCACAAAGAACAAGACCTGGTTTTACTCAGTGAGCAAGTAAGCCCAGCTCTGACCACCTCAAATTTATTGATGCTCTGAAAGTGAATGCAGAATAATTTTTTAATGTCACTCTGTCTTCTGCAATCGCTGGCCATTCCTCTCAGATGGAAGCAGACAACAGATAATCAAAACTGTTGTGGTGTT
The DNA here is from genome assembly GCA_013400635.1 of Hypocryptadius cinnamomeus. Classification (NCBI taxonomy): domain Eukaryota; kingdom Metazoa; phylum Chordata; class Aves; order Passeriformes; family Zosteropidae; genus Hypocryptadius; species Hypocryptadius cinnamomeus. The sequence continues at coordinate 157,311 of VYZP01073493.1, read as the reverse complement.
TGTTTTCCAGACACGGGTAATTGGAACTTCAGGACTTCCAAATCAACTGACCCAAGATCCTCCCCTTCCACCAAAAGAACTATCAGCAAGATGTAATCCAATTTGTGAACAGGCTCCAGGGACAAGTAGGACTCATGGTACGTTTCACAACCGTTTGAGCAGCCACCATTTGTGGGAGAGCAGTGCAATACTGGTGATCATACTGCAGAATGTGGAATTGCCCAGGGTTTACCTAAAAGTTTCATCAGGTACCAGCACCAGCAGTGTTGAAAGCTGTAGCAGCAGTCCTGGTTGGCAGAAGGTAGCATATCAGCTGCTTGCACATGATCAAGTGCCATTTGGAAAAAGCTTGAACCGCTTTCAGTAAAAATATCATGATTTGGTCTGCTTGGGATATGCTTCTAGTCAGAGCAGTCAGAGCAGGCACTTAGCACCTTCTGTGCAGGAGGCAGTAGGGCTGCATGAAACATGGCCTCTGTTGTACAGGAGCGATGTGTTCTCCAGGGTGTGTTTGTGGCAGCTGTTACTGGATTTTAACATCAGGCAGTGGACGAGGAATTGACCATTACTGAGACTGTGAACTGCACAAGGGTGCTTGCAGAAGTCAGGCCAGATCTGGAGGTTTTCTGGCACCTTGCTAGTCACCTTTTGTTCTATGTCAAAGCGCACTTCATTGAGAGAGAGGTATTGTCTGAAATGTTGCCTTCTCCGGCTGCGTGGCTGCTAAACATGTGGGTCTTGAGACGCTTAATACAGCTGGCATCTTCTGATGCGGCTTCAGCTGAAACAGTCATGGGGGAGGGAAGACAGCCCTGCGTGGAAGCTCTTCCCGCTGGTACCGGGGCTGCAGAGGGGAGCTCCTCGCGGGCCCGCTGGCCCTGCCGGCCGGTCCCCACCATCCCGCCGGGCCGTCGGTGCCGGCCCGGGCGGAGGTCGGGCTGGCTCCCCGCCCGCCCTGGGCAATGGCAGCACCTTCTGCGGCCCCGGCCCCGCTCGGGGGCCGCACGGACCCCANGAATAGGAAGAGGGGGGTAAGAGAGAAGGGGGAAATGCAGCAATTTAATCCCCTGGTTTATTGCTCGTGCTTGTTGAAGCCGCGCACACAAACAAGCCGGGCTTCTACCCCCTGCAAAACCTTGCAAACTTTTATAGCTTCTTTTAATTGCTGCAGGAGGAGGGACAAATGCAATGAAAATATTGAGCGGTGTTTGGTGCTTTCCTGTCCCTCTCGTTTATTGCTTGTGGTATCCGGATGGGTACTGTGCCCCTGAAATTACATAATTTTATAAATATATAAAGCAACAGCAGGAGTATTGGGATTCAAGGGAACAAACTTTTAAAGCTGCAGTGTCCTTCCTCCCCCCCTTTTTTCTCCCCCTCGTCTGTCTCCTTTTGACAGTTTCTCAACTGGTGTGCTGTGGCTTGTTGTGAATGGGGGATCTGTGGTTAAACAGGAGATTTGCGGTTTGCGGGTGACTTATTCACTCTGTTGCGCGCTGTTTTCCCTTAATTCATTTAAGTGTATCTTAAAAATTATTTCATCGCGGAGCGGATGATCTCGTAGCTGCTGTTGTTGAGGGTGCACAACTTCGCAGAGGGTCTCCGTGCGCCCGGGGGTTCTCTTACCGCTCTCCGCCGGCCCCCGAATAAAACGCTGCGAACACACGAGCTCCCCTGTTCTGCCGCCAGCTGTCAAAGCCCTCCTGCCTCAGGTTGCGCCCCGGAGTCGTGCGGGTCGGCTCTGAAGGTGCTCAGGGCGGTTNGGGCGGAGCGGTGCGGGGCCGTGCGGGGCGGGCTGCTCCCGCCGCGGCCACGGAGCGGGGCCCGGCTTCAAACGCCGCCGGAGTTTGCCGAGACGTGCGAGAGGGAGGAGGCTGCGGCTTTAATTACTTGTAAATAATTTATGAAGCGTTGCTCCTACAAGAGGGGGAGCGCGCTAGAGAGGCTTCGCTCGGTAAAATCCCTCGGTGATGGGTAAAAATGAATTAAATAACGCTATGTAATAATACACACGGCTGTTGAAAGAAATGACGGGCGGAGAAAAGTACGTGCCCGGCGGGAAGGCAGCCCCCTCGGCGGCCGCCGGCGGGGCTGGGGCAGCGATGCCCGGCCGCCGGCGGTGGCGAGACCGTCTCTCCTCGGACGGAGGGGGTTCGGGTTGTAGGTTGGAATATGGCTGATCATGTGTTGGCTTGTGTTTTACAGTATTTTTCCCCTTTTGGCCACACCCCCCCTTCCCAGGCAGCTTCCCACTCAGGGAATCCGCGTACAGTAAAAGCCATCGAGATGTCACACGCCGAAACATTTAATTAGAGGCGATTTGCGAGCAGGGAGCGCGCCGTTCGGCGGATGCCGAGGCGAGGAGGAGCGGGCTCGGCCGGAGGAGGCCGGGTGGCCACGGGCGTGTGCGCAGGGAGCGTTTGGCTGCGCGGGGTATATTTAGAGCTTGCGAGAGTGGATTTGGAATGCAAGCGCCTTATGTAACGAGGTTAATCAGAAACACTGGAGAAAATTTCCTTAATTTCTCGGGGAGTTTTCTGGATGTTTGCGGAGCCGGCCGTAGTTGGCGGGTGTTACACAACGCCCCCCCCTCCCGGCTCTCTGGCCCAGCGCTCCGGCGGCGCGGGCAGATGGTGCTGCCGGGGTGCGGGGCCGGCGGGAAGGAGCCGGCAGCCGGCTACGCCGCCTTTGGGGAGGGGGACAACTTTGGGATCCCATAAATTATGTAACACTCGGCTGTCGCTTCTGTATGGATGCGAAAAGGAGAAAGGGGGGGGGGGCGGCTCCGGCGGTGAGAGTGTTTTCTTGGCGGTCCCGAATTGTTCGGGCTCTGGTACTGCTAACCTGCTGACCCACATGTCCCTCCTCCCCCGGGCCTCGCTGGGGAAGGGGAAGGAGCAGGGGCCAGGCACTCCAGGCACACGCCGCCGCTCGCCCGGGCTCCCAGTGGCCGCACGCAGGCAGGCACTGCGTTATGTAACAGGCTGAGTGGGAAAGCGAAGGTCAGTGATGGAGGCATCCCCGGCACACAATGGCCAGAGCCCTGCGCGCTGGGGCTGTGCGGGCTGCAAAGCGAAATAAAGCTCGCGGCAGTAACTGGCGTGTGGTTTGGAAGGGCTTGGGAAGGGAGAGGGGAGAAGGAAAAGGAGAGTGGCAGGGATTTGGGGGAAAAAAAAAAAAGTGTTTGGGTTTTTTCGGATGATGTAATGGAGTTGGCAGAAAATACAAGTCTACTCCTAGAGTGCAAACAGTAAGAGAATTGTAGCTGGCATTCTGTGCTAATGTTGCATAAATTAGTGTATTGGAAGTAAATTGACCTATACAATACACACCAGCTGATTGTGCCTTTCTAATAGTTAAAACCTGGAGGTACAGAACCACACAGGAAAACATGATAATGACAACATTTTGGCCTTGAAGTCAGGACTTGATGGATGGATTAGGTGTTAGGGGTCCCTGTAGACTGCTAGGTTTGGATTTTTGAAATTTTTTTTAAAGCTATTGAAATAGCACTTGATTTCTTACCTTTTTGTTTTTCATAGGGTCCTTTATATCTTATGGCAACAATGTGACCTTTATGTGTGACTAGTAGAGGTGAAATTATTTTTAGAACTGTTACCTTCTAAGCTCATATGTTCTGTTGCGTATTGAGTTCAAAAATTTACTTGTTTGGGTCCCAATTCTGCCATGTGTTGCAGGCAGGCAGCTCTGGACTCTCTTGTGAGCTGTGTGGAGGATAGATACAAATACATAGATATTTAGGTATATGTGCACATTTATACGCCTCCCTAACTGTAAAAATCCTTATTTTTGACTCGGCAAACACTACAAATATTTGTTTCATATCCTTAATTTTCATAGCTGCACACACTGCAAAGCTGCTTTGATACGTCAGGGTTTATAATAAGCAGTGTACATAAGGAATGAGAAAAACAAAATTAAAGAGAGGACTGTTGATGGAGAATTGGGGAAGGTTTGCTGTGGAATAAATTCTTAAGTGAAGCTTTAGTTATTATAATATTATAACTTCAAAATACTTTATTGCTTGATATGCAAACCTGTCTGTACCGCCAGATCCTTACATAACTTGGTTTTTATTTTGCAGAGGTTATGCTGGTTTTGTTGCTGCTTAGAATATTTAACTTGAAAACGTAAATTCTGAGTTACCAAAAGCACTTTTCAAATGGGGAGTTGTTATGTGATATATTTATATATGGGGGTATGCATGCATGCTTCAAAAAATTCCCTGCAGTCTGATATGAAAACTGATTGTTAGGAAATTGTCACCATTCTGGAAAAAGAAGGAAATGGATTAAAAGGCCTGGTTTTCCCCCAGAGGGATGTTTCTACTGCTGACAGTAGTTGTTAAAATTTTCTGAACACCAGTCACTGACCAGCAGGTTGGATTTCAGTCTGAGTGTGTGTGTGTGTGTGTTCTGCAACAAGGGTTTGTGGTTTGCCATGCTTGGTAGAAGGAATGCTTCCCTCACCAGCTCTGGCCTTGGACTGTGGCTTTTAGTGACATTTATTTCACTTTGCAGGCTTTGAGTTCTACCCATGCTGCAGTCTAAGGCTTAATATTCTATTAGTCCCCCTAGAAGTAGTTGTAATTGAATAAACTCTATTTTAGTAGAGATCTACAGTCTCATTAAAAAGCAAAGTACATAAAAAGCTTTTAAATCTGCTAAAAAATGCTTAGTTTGTATGGAACTGAGCTCTTGGTCTCAGAGGTAAGTCAAGAGAGGATGTCTTGCTGAAAAATATTTAAGACAGCTCTTACATCATTGGATGATGCTATGTGCAAATACTTATATGATGCTTAATATTTAATAATTGAAAACTGCAGCTATGTAGGTACTTGTTCTGCTTTTCTTGCTGATGAGGTTCTGAGTGTATTTGCTGTTTTCCAGAGCCCTTTGGATGTCATATGTTTATCCTGATCCTGTCTCTACTGGTAGATTGTGGCATGTTGCTTTTGTGCTTTTTTTTAAGATTTGGGTGATGCGCCGTAAGTAGGGATGTAACATCGTTAGTAGTGACAATAGGTTTGTGGTGGTCTTTTCTTTAGAAATACCTTTTTTCCCCCCGAGATTTTATCCATTTCTGGATTTAGACTATTCTACAGAGCTTATGCACAATACAAAATTTTGCAAGTTGTTTTCAGGAAGACTCTTTGAATTTTGCGAATTTGGATGCTTTCTGTAGATTCTTTGGGTTGCCTTTGTCATCACTGGGGACTATTCTGCATGCACCACTGATTTAGTCCTATTCTGGTAGATGATATGTGCTTTGAATCCTTTAAAGTATAGCATTGTTTTAAACGTTTGTAGCATAGGAGCAATAATAGCAGCAGTATGTTGTTCTCCTAGGAACAATGCAGTTCTCTTATTCCAATAAACCGTAACCTATTCTCTTATTTTATTTGCTTGAGAAACATCTCAGGAGCTCATAAACCAGTATGTAAATACTGTTATCATTCAACCAAATGCTGTAATTTTACTAAATAAAGAACATAGTTTGTAATGGAGATTAACAGGCTGTGTGACAATTTCAGTTTTGGATATAGCACTGCATCTGAATGGAAAGAGCAATTTCAGCTTTGAAAGGGTTTTTTTTTTTCCTTTTTCCCTTCTGATATTTGTTTTTAAGCTACAAAAATACGTGCTGGGGAAAACCTGAAATGACTCAGTCGATTTTGTTGGATTTAATCTGAGAGCTATTCTGGTGAAAAGGGGGAAAAAACCCAACCTCGTTTTAAATTACTGTGATATCTGTATCATTCTTGAAATCAGTTTGTGAATAGGTGATCCATTCTTTACTGAAATATTTTTAAGAGCGTGTTTTCAGTGACAGGCACTTGTAGGTTTAGATATTGAAAAAATGAAAAAAAAAATTAGACTTGGGAGTACATCTAAATGCACTGGAAGTGTGGGTGCTGTGCAGCTTGGGGGTTGCTCACAGGCTCTGTGCTTCTCGCTGCTGCTCGGGGAGCAAAGGGCCTGCAATGGCAGCTGCAGCTGCTGTCACACAGCTGTTTCTGCAGCAGGCAAAGGGGAATGCTGGGCCCAGGTAGTTCACAGGAGCTGTCAAAATGCACCAATGCACTCGACTCAGGCCCTTCCATTCCCGTGCTGCAAGGCAGCTGTCACCCCTCAGCTGTCTGTCCATCCTGGCAAGAGGCTGCCTGGCAGCCCAGGGCCCTTGGGTGGGATGCTGGAGTGGGGAGCAGAGTCTGCTTCTCAAGAGAAGCTGAATTATTTTTCTCTGTCACACTTTTACCTGGACCTGAGTTTGCTGTGGAGGTTCTGCAGTTTTCCGTGGCTTTGGCAGAAGAGGAGGTTCTGGTGGGTAAAGTGTTGAAGAAACTTCCTCAATGTGTGGAAGCATCCACACTTCATATGCAGATTTCTGCTGTCTTGTTTTCTTTGACTCTTTTTTCGAGTACTTTGTGTTTCACCTATTGCTGAGGCTGCCTTTGTAGCCCTGATAATCACTTCTGGAAATGTACTTTACAGAACTGTTGGTGTTATATGTTCTCACAGCTGGCAGACAGGTCACACATCCTTACCTGCACAGATTCTTACAGGTGTGCAGAGGAGGGCCCTGCAGAGCAGAGTCTGAGTTTCCTGCTGTCACCAGACCCATGTTGAACATTTGGTGTCAGAAACAGATCACACTTCAGTTTTAGGGTTGTTAGGGATTTTTTTTGGTCCCGGTGTTCTGATTGGAGGCTCCTCTACAGCTTTGTTGTCTGATGATTAGAGACCTTCTTTTCACTTCTGAGTAAGTGTATTCACAATCAGTTAGCTCACTTGCTTCTTTAAATGTTTTCTATAAAACCTCTGTGGACTGAAAATGAAGAAGAGCCTGGTATTTTATTTTGTGATAGCTGAACTAACAGCGAGCTCTGTTCAATGACTCACAGTTTAGCACTTCAGCATATCTGTTGTAGATGGTCTGTGCTGATAGAAACATGAGAACAGCTTGGGCTGTGTGTCAGGAGGAGTTAATTGTCTAATTTCTTGAATGTAAAGGTTGTGAATTATCCCTCATACCGTTATCTGAAGTCTCATCTAGGTATGTTTCATTCTTGGCAACAACTGAGCTCTTCAGAGACTAAGTGTATTGGGGTGTGTGTTTTCATGAAGAAATTGTGGGGCTTATTTTACAGCAGTTTAATCCTATAGTTTAGCCTCATTGCACTGCTCATTTGGAAGGATCCCCAGGTGTTTTAAACACTATTGGGAACCATTTTGCTTATTACTGAAATCCAGCCACTTCTTGTGTGGAATCTGACAGCTGTTTAATGGTGCTCAGCCATGCTAAGCAGATCAGAACGGAAAGTGAAGAATACCATACCTGATTGAAACACTCAGAGGGATTTTGGATACAGATAATATAATTATCTGCATTGGAATTGGGTCAAACAGCTCTATTCCTGTAGAAAATTACTCGATATTTTCAGTGGCAGTGTATGGTCAAGAAATTGGTTTGAAATACCTTCCTGAAAATGATACCCCCAGCAGTGAGATAATTGAAGATCCTGCTGCTTACCCTATTGTGATCACCAGTTGCAGAATGATCAATGTTTTCAGGTATTTCTGGATGTATTAATTGTTTGGTTCCATGCTGGTATGTGAAATCTTATAAACCAGGGGGGACGCCTGGGATGTTGCAGGTCTTGCTTTGTAAAGCAAATTTCTTTTCTGGTGAATTCCTTAAATAGTGAGTTGCTGTCTGTGAAATGTGCTCGTATTCAGAGGTTTTAGAAATGGTTCTAGGGGATCTCTTGACACTAAGCCAGTAGGGAATGGGGGAGGTGGGTGTCAAGCCTTGTCTTGTGCGGATATTGGTGACTGTGGGGAAAATACAGCTCTTTTCCAGTTGTCTTCAATTTCACTTCCCATGTAATCTGGCAGAACAGGGTATAAACAGAAGATCTGCAAAGGAACAGAAGTCAGAATTCCTGATCAACTGAATGTACATAAATGTCCTAGTAATAATGACCAACTGCAGAGACTTTCATTTGTAATTTAATCTAATAATTTCCATGCACTTCTGAAGGAACACACTATGAAGCTGGCAACTTCTGAGAAATTGCTGCGCTGTTACAAACAGCGTTTGAGCTGGCATTATAACAGCATGATAGATTGTGAGATGGAGAACAAAGTTAGTGTGGAAACTGAGCTGAGAGAAATTGCCAGCACAATGTGAGAAAGCAGAGTTGGATTATGATAACCTCCCTTGCAGAATCAAATTAAACCATTTTAAAGGCTTTGTTGATTTTTAGTTTGTAGTTGTACTATGTATTTACTTCACATGGGTGCAGGAGATTAATGAGGCAGGTGTAGTGATCATGGGGTGAAAAACTGTGGTGCTGCTGTTCTTGTTAAATGTTTCATTTCATACAGACTGTGGGGTATTTACAGCATTAATTAACAATATGTCTGTGTGCTTCAGTTCTGCAACTGTTGAAATGTATTGAAAGTATTTAATATGCAGAGGTGATGGAAATTATAACTCCTAGAATGAGGTTGGACAGAAAACCCCCTCTCCCTTTTTTTTTCTTTTTTTTTTTTAAAGTTTTATTTTATTACACTTATAAATGTCTTTTAAAATGGCATGCTTGTCCAAAGAGGTGGTTTGTGTGAAGAATGGGGAATATATGGCCCGGAACTCTGCAGCTAGTTTTGACAATATGGCTGAAAGAAGACAGAAGGAAAAAGAAAAATCAAACCTCTGAGGCAGACCATGTAGCAAAGTGCTGTTGATGTGCATTCAATAGCTTTGCCAGCTCCTGACCTGTGAGACAGGAATTTTTTCCACAGTTATGTAGAAGTATATGCCATGCACTTCTGAAATAAATATATATGCAAAACTGTAGACACCATTGGGAAATTTTAAATTATGTATTAGTAGAGCTTGGCCTGACTGTTTTGGCGCTGAAGCAAGGTCTGTTAGATACAGTCAAGGATAAAACCAAGGCCAAGACTTGTGAAATACTGATTATGGGGTTTATTTTATTCCTGTAGTGGAATTACGAGAATACTTTAAGGGAGGATTTCTCCTCAGAGTTTCTCTTCAAATGTAGAGGTAGGAAAGAATGCCTTTTTATGAACTAATAGATGACTTTGCCAAAGTCTGTACCAAATGTAAATCAGAGGCCTCTCCTGCATTACATCTTTTAACTAAGGGCAGAACGGTAAGGTTTAAACTATTTCTTTGTAAGAAGTCTTGAAATTTGATAAGACAGGCTAAAGTACAGCTTTTGCTAATACTTTACTTGAAGTGAGAAACCTGTCAGCATAAAGCATCTCCTAAATCCTTTGTATATTAAAAAATAAAATAAAATGAAACCAATCTCAAAGGAAACTAGGGCGTATCAGAAAACTCTCTCTGAGTCTTGCTTCATTTGTGTAATCTTCAAGAGGAGTTTTGTTAGTCATTTGTGTTGTCAGTATAGAAGTTAGGAAAGGGTCCTTTACTGCCTGGGTTGGTAGAGAGGCCTTTTAAAAACTCTAATGAAGTATACTCTGAGCTGTTGACATCTTGTGTGGAGTCCGAGTGCTTCTGAGTAATACATGGAAGTCAGTTAGAGCACAAAAGCAACTTTTCCTAGGACTGGTGCTTGGAGGAATAATGGACACAGCAATGTGCAGAGGTGGTGTACTTTCAGCCCCTTAGCAATCTTGCCAATCCATCAACAGGAAGACAGGCCTTACACTTGGAGAGTCATTAAAAAACCAAACCACTATGTTGTTTCTAGAGATTTCATTTCCACTCAACACTCCTAATGTTGTAATTTTCTGCTGGAATCAGGTGTATTTTTAAGAAGTGATCTGATTTTGGTGAGTGTGAATCTGGCAGAGATCAGATTAGGTCAGCCCTATGTTGGCAGCACGAAAGCTCTCCTTGACTATTAGAGGTGTTCTGCTCTCCTGGCAGAAGTCTGGATCCTGTGACAGTTGATGTGTGTGCTTAATACTGAGCATCCTGGATGGTTCTGTTGATGTCAGTGGTAGTACTTCAGTGTAGGGTAAAACTAGGGAGTGATTAATTCAACTAAAAGATGAATTAACTGTAGTTTTCATGGTAGGTAAGGCTGGGTGAGTAGTTGTAATTATTTTGGCAGATATATTGTTACCCTGCTATAATTTTGCTTTCAGGATCATACTGTGGCTTCATTGCTGCAGAAGAATTTCTATCCCTACTTCAGAGCAGCTGTTAGGAGATGAGCAAGAATTTCCTCAGGTACAGAACCTGAGCTGCACTTGTCTGCTGCTGTATATGGAGTGTGTTTGCTAAGTTTACTAAAGGTTTTAATTTGTAGCCACTGACATCTTAGCTCTGTTCTTATAACAATCAAAAAGTCTTTTTGGTTCTGTGATGGAAAAAAATGAAGGGAAAGGTGAACTGATTGTAGGGATTTAGCTTCAGAGAATTTAATAAGCTGACTGTTGAGGTGGCCTGCCTTATTGGCATTTCTCTCTCGATATTGGCTGCCTCTAACATGGTTTGATCATAACTGAATTATTTTCCTGGTTTTTTTCCTGAGTAAATCACACTATACCACTTGGCCTCCTTTTAGAGATTCACAGTTCTAGTTCAGGAAAACTTGCAGTTGCTAATTTTTTGGACAATAATACCCCACTGAAATTACCAGGGCAGGTCAGCATATCCCAGAGGTGCTTTAGTGTGACATGCAGTGAAGAATCCAAGGCTGTGTGAAAGAACAAGGGAAGATTTTTTGTTTTGTTTTTGAAACGGAATCAAAATCCTTCCAAAATTCTAGCTAGTCATTAACTTTCCCCAGCAGTGCTCAAGGCAGTCTGTCACTAAAATCTTTGGTTTCAATTCTCTGAAGAAACACTCCCCCATACAACATTCACCTTAGAGAGGATAAGGACAAAAGCTTGTGGATGAAGGCAGGATTAGCAGAGCAGCTAGGTTTACAGATAACCAGGGGCTTCCATTTAGCAAGCTGTGTTTGGCCTCAGTGTTGGGTTTCCAGCGTTCCCAAGTCCACCTTCCTGTTGTTTTCAGCCCACTTTAGAGACTGCAGAAATGGCTTGTCACAGATCTCTGCAATTGGCAAGTCTCCTCAGAATTTCTTCCACGTATCCTTTGTTTTCTTTGCCACAGCAGAGGTTCAAAGCAGAATGTCTTTAGGGATTTGAAAGCAAATGATCACAAGTGGTGAGGTGGGGACTCATGCCAATATACTGAAAATATTTTGTTGCATTGCTTTTCTCTGCACACAGCAGAACGCACACTGGAAGCAAACTTGGCTCTGGAAAGGCAGCAATAGAAAATGTAAAAACAAACCCAGAAAGGAAGTAAATGAAGCCAAAGGGGGAGCAGGGTAGTTTTGGGTAATGAACAGTAAAAGAAAGATGTGGAGCTTAAGGAAGAAGTGTAATGAAAGGGCACAAAAGAAAGATGACTGATTTGGAGAATGGCCTGGAAAAAAACCCCAAACATTTGCAAAAGAACTGGAGTAGTGGGGGAAGCTACAGTGTCTGCTGAGGGGAGGGGAATCTACTGCCTTATTTCCTCTGTACAATTAATATATTCTTATTCTGTGATCTTGTCTTTGCTGTGGAATGTAATAAAATGTGTTTTAGTGCATGGTGTGGTCTCAGACAGTTGCCTCAGATTTGCTTCAGCACCCTATAGTTTCCAATGAGCTCTGACTAAATTCTTTTGCCACAGATGTTGTGCTAATGTGTTATATGAATTATTTGTCTTATCTTGGTCCTGTGAAATTAGAAGCCCTTTCCCACAGTGTGTTAAGCAGATTAAAATGAAAGCCTGTTTTTATGGTCCAGCAGCGGTGCAAGTATTTGGAAAAATAAAGGAAAGAAAAAGAGTTGAGAACTAACTGTGGGGTGCTGTGAGGACTCTTTATGAAGCAAACACATCTTGTCACCTAAATGGTGAGATGGTAGGTTCCAAGCTTCTCTTGAAAAGGTTTATACTGTTTTCCCTGGTGCCTTAATTGGGGGGAAAGAGCTTGGGATTGGTAGTTTCTACTAAGGTACCTGTTGTTGTTGTTGTTGTTATTTGGCATTAATTTGTGAGGCATCTCTGCAGAAGTTCCTTCTTCAAACCCTTGTCAGTGACTTGAGGGCTGCATTTACTTCGAGGTGGGCAGTACTGGGACAGAATTTGGGCTCTTTGGAAAAGCACTAAACACAGTATTAGAGGCTATTACCAAATGGTTTTTGTTTGTAAGAGAAATTGCTTATAAAAGTAGTCAAGTGATGGTACACATGAAATTCAGAATTCATGTTACTCTCTGTCTTGTGTCCTTTCTCCCTTAGGAGCAGAATATATTTTAGTTACAACAGTAATTTTATTTATACTGACTTACTTAAATTTTAGTGTCATAACATTCCAAGATTGTTTAGAACTGCTCTCCTACCTGTGTGGTATTTGTCACAAAAAGTCTAAAGCTATAATGAATTTATTGTGGACATGATGTGCCTAAGACTGTGTTTGGGCAATAACTTAATTAAGGCATCAGATGTTATTGTAATATATGTGAAGGGACAGAGTAAAGGTGGAATATCAAAGTGAGCATTTTATGGGTTCTGGACTCTTCACATTTCATTCATTCCTCTTATTTCCCTGCATGGAAATAAGGAATTGCATGTTGCTGTATCAGAAATGTTGCTCCTTCAGGTCTATTCAGGTCACGATCAGAGTTGAGAAGTCTTGGAAGTGCTTGTGGGCCACACTCTGTGGAGCTCTGTGCTGAGATGTGCTGAGGTTCAAATGGTGGGGACTCAAAAAGGCAGAAGGTCTAAGAGAGGTGCCCCATTTTTTCCCTGTCTGTGGACTGAGTTAGCAGCACCAAACCATTGAAGTGCTATAAAGGTACTTGAAAGTTTGACTTTTTAGGTGTTCCTGTCCCCCAGAAGGACAGGTATGAAGAAGTTTGGCATTTTTCCCTCTGTCCATGTTGGATGAGGAGGCAGCAGCTGTGCCTTAATGGTTTTTTCTTCTTGCCCAGCATCTGGTCTAGGTGTCCTTTTGTCAGACCAGCTCCATGCACGTGTCCTGGGGTACCTGTGGGTTTTGTTGGCACAGGAGTTGAAAATTCCACTCTCTCCCTGACACTGCAGTCTGAACTGCTGGTATGGGTGCAGCCACGCCAGCAGAAGGGAGCATTTATCAGCTTGTTGTGTGTAGCAAAACCAGCATCATTGTTTTGGGGTTTTTTCCTTAAAATTTGTCCTCTATTGAGTTATAGCTTGATGTGCTGGAGGTAGTGGGGGCTGGGGAGGACAGCAACTTTATTTGTCATTGCTGTGTTAGCAGAGGCTCTGCTCTACAGGCAGTGCTTAACAATCCTCAGGAGATTGCAGGGATGTGTCTCTGCTTAGCCCTTACCAAGGTGCAGTTACACCTGCTCAGTGGGGTTACCTGGTTTTATTTTTATATTTATTTATATGAAAGACTTCAGATCCCCCAACAAACTGGACACTACAGACCTGGGGTGTGAAACAAAAAGATTCTGCAGTATGTTATGTATTAAAACTTGATAAAAAATAGATGAATGGCAGTGGTAGGAGGTAAGCAATATTCCTTCTTTTGGTGGAAGCTCTTACATGTTACAAGTATTTTTCAGCATACTTTGACCAGATCAGCACAGAGAAACTTGGTTTTAGTCTGTCTCTGGTAGTGTCTGGTTTTTGCAACCGCATTTAAATAAATGTAAGCAGTTGAAATTTTTGTGTAATCCTGACATGTCTATGTGATATTTCTCTGTAAAATTAATTATTTCTACATTACAATGTAATGTTTTAGATGTGAACACATTGGTTTTGATTTGCTCTTTTTTTCCTCATATTTTTCCAGTTTTTGCTGGTTTGCCCTTTTTTTCCATATTTAAAGCAGAGAGACTTATAACTGGACCTTACTGAGAGGAAAGTTTTATAGACATAAACCAAGAACGTATAGTGAATAATTAAGCTATATTAAAATTAAAGCATTAGAGATTTTTAATACCTTGAAGGTAATTTAAATTTAAAACATACTTTAGATTTAAATCATATGAAGCTATTCTGCATGACTTCCACCAGCCTTTATTAAGGACTAAGCACTCTACTTGCCAACTTTTAGAGATTACACTTTTATTTGTAATTTGTCTTCTAATGTGCAGTTAATAGCAATATGGCAATCATTTAGTTTTGCAAAATCAGGTAGGCTTCTAATCTGTAGAGAAGTTCCTATTACATGTAAAAACACTTTATTCAAGGCACTGCCATAATAATTAGCTTCTTAACATTTTCCTTAAAGACAGTTTGGAGGAAAAATTCCTTCCAATGACACAGATGTGGTTATGTTTCCTATTGCTGTTTGAGTGTTCTCACCAATATTCCAAATGGGAGGGTATCCATTCCTTCACATTTGTTTCAAACCTCACATGGTGAGACTGGAAGGACGTGGTGTGGATGTGATGTGCTTTTCTGACTATCCCATTTGTTCATCTGGATCCAGGTGCCCAGACTTGCTCTGCTCAATATGGTGGGACAGGGGTCTGAAATGTCCATACTTGATATTCTTTTGTGCTGCAAGAGGTTAATTCAGTTTGCTGTCCCTGATAAGACTGTGGCCATTGAATTACCAAGAGGCAAAGGTCTTGCAGGAGAGTGCAAAGCAAGAGCCATAAACTCTGTTTGAATTCCTTGCCAGGAGTGTCTCCTGTGGTTCTGCCTGGTCAAATCCATACCTAGAAACTGAAAGGGATGGCTGGGCTTTAAAACCTCCTTTCCTCTGGACCCCCTTCCCTGATGGGCACAGCTGTGTTCTCCTCGTGCAGTGTGCGTGAGGTGACCACGGCAGCGCTTGGGGACCAAAGGCTGCTGGGAAGGCTCTGGTTTGTGGCCACATCGACACTACTGCAGGTTCTGAGCTTGAAATGTGAGTGTTGGCTCCATGGTATCATTAACCATCAAAGGCTGTTTAATGTGAGCTGGAGTTTCAGATGTGAGATGTGAAAAGAATTGAAACACGGTGTGTTATGTAACTTTGAGTTGCTAGTATGCGGTTGTGTTACAGAGAAGGATTAAGGGCAAATTTTATCCAAAGGCACTTTCAGGAACTAGAGATATCCAAAATATTGTTAGTCATCCTTTCAGCTTTTTATTAGCAGTATCTTGCTGAGACAGGTGATTGTTAAAATGGGAAAGGAAATCTGGTTGTTAGTTCCAGTCTGAAGCTGTATTTAAGTGAACGTTTTCCAGCAAAGGGGAGATGGATCACTGCTGTGGGCTTTAGCCAGAGAAACAAACCTGAGAGCTCCTTTTTAGTTCGTGTGTTCAGCACTGGAGAAAGCTGTGTTTGATAGACTTTGGAGTAAAAAGGAGGTTTGTGTACCCTTCAGAAGCTGGAGAGGAGATGGAATCTTGGCTGTCAGTGGGAATGGACTCTTCTCATGTCAACCTCCAAAGCAACAGTTCCCATAACTGAATATTGCACTGCGTATGGTACACCTCATGTTTCAAACACAGATCAAATTCAGCAGTAGGTTTGAAATGGAACTGAGCTTCCAGAAACCAGCCCAAATATCAACAATACCCCTCCAATCTTAGTATGAGGAGCTTGAATTGAGGCACCATGCAAATCCTGTTAATAATGTAATGACTCTCTATTAATTCTCATCACTGTTATGTCAGTTGATTTTCAGCTACTTGATCCATCATCATTTTGTCAGTTCTACTGAAGACTCTTTTTATATTCAGCTATTAAAAATGGTTTCAGTTTCTGTTGATTCTCTAATTTGTGCATCTTTCCTGAGATCACTGATGTCTGAATTAAAATTCCCATTTTAGGAGTAGAAATATCTGTTGAAATTCTTTCTCTTTACTTTCTCAATACCTACATGTTGTCCTTTAGAAGTAGGTTGTACTGCATCCCAAGAGATCAGGTAAGCTTCTGTTCTCCTTGTTGTTTTAATCTTGCTAATGCAAGTGTTACCAAGATATTATGTGTTAAATATGCAGCAAAACAACATTGATTTCTTTCCTTCTTTTCTGTATGGTGGAAAGAAGCAGAAGAAATTTTACTCCTAGCATTTATCACACTCAAGTGGGAGTAATGTTTCTAACACAAGAATTATTTCTAAAATGTGCTTATATTTATTCAAACAGTTTGTTTCAGCTTTCGTTTCTGAGCTGAGCAGATTTCTAAAGAGCTTTTTTTCCAACCTGAAGATGGTGGGAGCAGGTGGATATTAAACTTTAAAATATTTATAGTCCTGGAGGAAAGGTGGATCATCAGGAAAAGAAAATGAATGTTGCTTAATTGTCAACGATGCATGTGCTGTGTTTGCTTTCATGGAACAGTTGTGAAAATTCATCTTCCCTTATGGGTCTGTGTCACTTGGAAACTCTGAGCCATTTTTATAATTGGGATCTATAAGCTTTCCTGTATTTTAGATTGAGTGCCAGTTTGGAAGATGGAAGTGCCAGGGTAGGCATTTCCTTCCCCTTAAGGGTGGGTCACAGTAGAATTCAGAAACTGGAGATATCTAAAATGTTGTTACTCATCCTTTCAGCTTTTATTATCTCAGTAGAATTAACCAGCTGAATTTAGCTATGAAGGTTCCATTCAAAGCATTTTAACAAGAAGAGTTATCAAGTAATTCTGAAAGAGCAAAAGAAGATTTCAGGTAACAGCAGATGCAGTGATAGCCCATGGGTAGAGATTATCTTCCAGGCTGGTTTTTCTTAATTGACAAAATTATAACAAATGATGAACTGTTGGTATCAAAATGTAGTGACCAATTAATGGAGACAAGAAGATGTTTTTGTTTCAGAAAATGGATGTGGTGAACAACTGGAGCAGATGCAGGTTTGCTCATAAATTGCTAAATGGATGCATTGGAGTAGTGCTTCTGAAAAACAAACAGCTGGGAAAGAGTTAGAGGAAGTGTTGATTTTTGTCTTAGTAAGATAAGTACTGGCAATCAAACTAATAAAAACAATGTTCCAATAGGTTATTATTTACTGACTGGTATGCTTTTTTGTGTTGAAAGTGTAATGAAATTGAGGTCTCCCTCCACTCAGAATTAATAAGCTGTGTTGCACTTGCCTTGTGTTGGAGTAACTTTGTTAACTATTTTGCTTTTTCTTCTCTGTGCTGCTTATGCTCCAGCCTTTTCATTCTCTTGCCTGTAGGTATTTCTCACTTATTTATTTCTTATATGTCTTATTCCTCATTTATAGCCAGTGTTTTTCATGGTGAGTAAACTTTGTGATAGTTTAATGAAATTTAGCTTTGCTCATCTCTGTCCTAACAACCTTCCTTCTGGCTAGACAAAAATAAGCACCAGTCTCTTTGAAGACATTTTTGAGTACAGATTTTTTTTCAAGTAACTTCAACTGATTGCTGAAAACATCTAAGATTATGGGCTGGCAGTAGTCACGACCAATTCTGAATATTAAAGAGGCACTATCTAGTGTTTCCTAGGAAAAGTCCCTGTTAAAACAAGTGCTCTGGTAAGGGGAGCTGCTAGCCCAGCCATGCTTTGAGGTACCATCACAAGAGGATTTTTTTTTTGCCATGAGGCTGGTTACCAATGCTTTTGTTTTGCTTATATTCTCTTTGTAAGACTCAGCCTGAGGGAAAGGAATGTTTTCTGTGAAATCCTCTGAAACTTAATTGCTTAGGCTAGGTGAGAGCAGACCATAGAGCCCCACAGGTGCAGTCTGTGTGAATGGCCTCTGCTCACTGGAAGTGGCAATAAACATATGCAGGGATTTCAGTGGCTCTTGGAGTGTTTCCTGCACAACCCTTTACTTTTAAATCAGTTTGTGTACAGTTTACAAAAAGTAAAAGTAGTGCTCGGTTTTTGTTTGCTTTTGCTGTGGTGATGCTGGATATGTGATCAGCATTGTGTGGCATGAAATAGCCATGCAATGTAAATGACACAAAATAGTAAGTCTTATCAAACAAGCAGAATAAAATTTGTGGGCTGCTACAGGCAGAAAGACAGTATTCATAAAATGAGTTGCTGTGCTGCTATTATCATTGATACACTACACAGTCAAACCAATGGCATTGCAGTGTCTTGGACTGTCTCATAAGGACTTCTTGAAGTGAGAATACTTTGGTCATTACTTTTTCTGTTGCTTTAAATGATAAGATAATAGTTACAACTAAAAAACCAGTGTAGGCTCTGTTTCTTCCCCAGCCAGGCTGATGTGTGGAATTTGCACCTTCTGTGGCAGGTAGGGCTGCCTGAAGTGTCTAGCCTGAAGTATAAAGAGTTATTTCCTCCAAGAGTGATTAGTACTCTTCAGTTTAGATTTGCTAAGTAAAAGAGGGTGGATTCTGCTGCCTACGTCAGATTTTCCCCATATCATTTCATGGAGGTTCAGTGTATGCCAATGACCCTAAAGAGTTCTGGCAGAAAGGAGGAGAAATCCTGGTGTGGTATCCTGAGTGGGGCTTGTCTCTGGAAGCATAAATCCTGAAGAGCATGTGGGAGCTCCTGTTTGGGCTGAGGAAAGAAATATGAAAATATTGTTTGTGTCATAGCTGATCAATGGGCAAATCAAAAAACCTGCATAATACAGAACAAGAAAGAGCAGGAGATGAGAGAAACCTCTTCTGAGAGGCTTCTGATGTCTGGAAACCAAATGAGTGAGTAATGTTTTGAAATGGCTTCAAGTGCTTAGTGTACATAATAGTGACTGTAAGCCAGGAGGAATGCCCTGTGTGCTGACTCCCAGCTGCATTACTGGGTGTTGCAAAGTGCCCTGCTGGAAGGTGTTTACCCAGCTTCCTCCCCAAATCACACTTTACGTCTCTTCTGCTCCTTTACAGCTCTTCTGCTCCTCAGTTATTCTGCTGTAGTGGCCTTGAAGCTCCAGCCATTTTCCTTGCAAATGGCGAGTACAGTCTGCAGTACCTGTTTTGATCATTTCCCTTTCTTAGTTGTTTAAAAGGCATTGGAAGGAGAGGAGCAAGTCTCCATGGCTGATAAGAAGCATTATTGTGTTTCACTTTCCACTGTGAATAGCTGTGGTAGGGTGTTCAAATACTACTTCTCTCCGGGTATGCAATATTGATACCTCTTACTCACCCAAACTGCAGCACAGGGAAGAGTCATCCCATGTAGGATTGCTCTAACAATCCATGGTGTTTGCATAGTAGGTATGTGTATCTAAGTTATTCAAAATGCCCTGTATTGTCTAACATACAGAAGCTGGCACCTTTAGGGGATAATCAAGAGGGTAACTCTTCTGAAGAGTGATGTCTGAATTAAGTCAGGAAATCACCCTGAACACACCTGTTTCTCTCCTGTAAACCAGAAATATTTAAGCAAGCCCACTGTATTAGAGTACTGCAAATTCACATATTGACATCATGGGTGCTTCAGCCCAGGTGCAGGAGGAGAATTTGTCTCACCAGCATGAATTACAGGAAAGAATTAGAGATGGGTGAGTTCATTTAGGGTGCACTTCCTCCACTTGCACTTCTAGGGCAAAAATAAATTGAGACCAAGTTATCTCTTTCTGCTTTTTCCTTCTAGCCAAAATTAAAAAAAAAAAAAAAATTGTTAGGAGGTTGAGTACTGGACCTTTGTGTTTTTAAAGGACATAATTTTCAAATTCCTGAGCATCATTGTTAACCCTGTAAAGTTGAGCATCGTCCCACTTAGAGATGCAGCCCCATCTTCTTGTTCATGCAGGAAGAGTCCTTCCTTTCTCAGGACTGTTGCATTCTTTACAGACCTAGGCAGTAATCAGAGAAATTCATAATCCATTGTGAACAAAAAAATAAACAGCCAAAACTATATGTTGAGAGTAGGTGGCCCACTGCAGTTAGTCTGTGTCAGATCTAATGCAATTATTGCTATAAACTGAGACCTTTTCAAATTCCTTTTATTCAAGCCCTGTGTAATATTTTTCATTTGCAAGTAATTTGTGTCTGCTACCGATTGGGAAATATTTCAGATAGAATGACACTTCCAGCTCCATATATGCAATATCATTTAAATTTTTATGGCTGACTCTAGGGCCTAAATGTACTTTCACATGCACTTAGGAAGCTGCTGTCAGAATCTACACATTGCATAACTGAGTGTAGAATTTGGCCCTTTATATACCACTGTATTGTTAAAAAACCCCACCAAAGCTAACAAACAAAAAGCAAACCATAAAACCCCAAATAAAACCCAAACCCTGGAATCCTCATGAAATGATCATAATACATACTACATTTTAATGCCTGAAAATCTTTCATTACAGTAATTTGAAATGTCACCATTTATTTATCCAGGTCCTCCAGACTCTCATTTTAGCTGCTTCTTTCTGGCTCTCAAAAGAATCAATGATTTTACTCCAGGAACATTCATGGATCAATAGACTTTGAAGATTAGCAGGTCATGGCCAGGTACAAAATGCATGTTGTAAACTCCAGGCTCTTATATTTGCTTGAATCCTTCCTCAAAAAAAAGGGAGAAGGGGTAGCTTTGAACAACAGACCTCTTTGAATGGATTAATTCCTCCTGTATTTCAAAGGGTTGAGAATATACCAGAGAAACTACAAATGTGGAATTAATTTCCAGTGACTTGAGAATTCAGTTAGCTGACAAATAGTTTTCTTAGATAAGCCAGGATGCTGTGGATGAAAGTAAGACAGTGAAAAAGGAGTGCTGTATGTGGAGTTAAGTTTTTGCTTTTCCTGTCTTCCCACCTTGTATTGTCAATGGAGTTGCATAGAAGTAGCTGCCTTTATTACTTTTCCTTTTTAGCCACATCTTCTTGATTTCAGGGTTTTGTTTTCTGTGCAAGGCTGGACACTAAGATCTCTAACCTCAAATAAAGATAAATAGGGTTAATTTGCATCTGCTAAGAGTGCTGAATTAATCTGTAGCTCTCCAGCACTCAGCTACAGCTCCTGAAATTGCCTGTCTAGACTTTCTAGAGAAGCTAAACCAGATCCAAGCAGCTTTTGAGCCTCTCTAATAATTGTATTCCACTGCTGTGTTGTTTCATCTGCTTCTTCATGAAAGTAGCAGGGTTTAAAAAAAGGTGGAAGGTTTGAAGTGGCAGATTAGTTAACAGACTGAACACAGATAGATTTCCAAGTTCTGTTTGTTTCTTGTGAATAAACTAATCGTATGATATTTTCATTCATTTTCCTTTCCTACTCTTCTTACCCTCAAGGTTGTCATCTTCATATTTCCTTTCATTCTCATTCTTTCACGGGGATTTCAGTTTTAGATATGTTTCCCCTCCCACTGCTATTCTTCAATCCATCAGTTTTGGTCATGTTTGACAGAAGGACAGATGTTTCAAAGATAATGACATATCCGCAAGTTTTCTGAGAACAGGCATACAGAAGAGGCTTAATTGCAAGCAATTAAATGAAAGTACTTATTATTAGACACTAGAGAATCCATATAGAGGAGTGAGTTTAAAAATTATTCCTCTGCAGAAAAAAAAAAAAAAAAGGCAGTGGAGATTGTAATTGATAATGAGCATCAGAGCCCTGTGAAATCTTATTTTAGCAGTGCCAGGCTGGGTGCTGTGTGTGCAGTATTTACCAGGGAGGCTCAGGAACACGAGTTGCATTAGTGGTAAATCTGGTTCTTCATCCTCTGGCTTGCTAATGTAAAGGAGTTAATTTGTTTACTTCTGCAGCTGGAAAGGCTGTGGCCCTGCAACAACTGAGTCCTGCCTATGCACTCCAATTAGTAAATTCCCTGACCAGGCCTGATCCACAGCACTGCTGGGAAATGAAGAAAAATCTTCCCCAGGGCACTATTATCTGTTTTTCTCCTCTCTTCTGGGATATTGCTGCTTTTTTGTTTCAATGCTATGATATAACATGGAAACCTGTATTTGGAGCAGCATATTCATAGAAATTGATATTTTGGGGGCTGGCTGTATGGATTTCATCTGTTGTGGAAATGGTTTTGTTCTGCTATAATAGTTATCAGAGGGACTTTGTGGGCTTTCCCTAATGCTTGTCTTTAGGGAAGAGAGACTTAGCTCAGTAGTTGCAAAGTGCACATAGAATTTTTAGGGCCATTGACAGTTTAATTCAAGAATGATCTAATTAGGGATGCAGAGAACTGGATTCACCATATCCTTAAGTATTGACTGTCCTGAGAGATGCTCTGGCAGATGGTTAGTTCAAAGTGAGTTTACCTTGGGCTCAGTTTCTTTAGACTGACAGCTTTTTTTACTCAATTAAATGAGACAACTGTCAAAAGCACAGACTCTGAGTTGATGCAAATAACTCTGCTGCACAGATAAAGCTTAAATGTGTTCCTTGAGTCAGCTGAAACTGTCAGGTGCTTTGAGTAACTAGTTCAGCCAGCCAGAAAGGCACACTGGCAAGTAGAAGAAAAGGTTGGGAGGTGCCTAAAAATAAAACAACTCCCAGGGTTTTGTTATCTTCATTGATTTTACCTTTTGTCACATACTGGTATGGCATGTTGGGAACTAGTCTTTGCTTTCACTCTTGTATTCGTTTAAGGAAGGAATTCTCGTTTTGTTTTAATTATCCTCAGAAGTTTATTTGTTGTTAATGTGCCCAGAGTCCTTAGGCTATGAAAGCATGAAAATAATGAGCTATTATGATGGAGCTGTCAGGCAGTCCCTAAACTAACTGTCCTTTGCTCTGAGATTTCAATTGTTTGCAAATAAACTAATATGGTTTTGGTGCTTTTCTGATAATTTAAATATGCATATGTGATGTTTGTAATTAAAATCTAGAGCGTGCTTTTCACCCTCTCTTGCCCACCAAGAAGAACTAAAGTAGCTCTTCCTGGTGCTGATCTCACCGAGCAGGCAAGACCTTGCCTTTCTCTTCCCTCTGCTCAATCCTGCAGCTTCCGTTTCATCATGAGTTACTGGGTTTCATGAACTCTGTGGAGTAATGAGGAGGTCCTGCTGATGATACACAAACACTTGAATGGTGTCTTCTATGCACCAGGCTTTGTCCAAGGTAAACTGGAAATGAAGCTGGTTTAAATAGGCAACATATGCTCATGGGTGAAACAGAAGCCACTTGTCTGCTGCCAACCTCAAAAGGAGTTGTGGGCATTTAAAAATCCTGGCTGTAACTGTGAAATAAGCATAGCAGACATTGGAGGAATAAAAGCCAAAACATGGAGTGCCTGTGGAGAAGGCTGTGATATTTGGGTGTGCTTAGAAATAGAGAATGCTTGAATGAAAACTTGTTAAGGCTTTAATACTTTCTTAATTGAGACAAGGGGGGAAAATTTACCTTTTCAAGAGGAGGAGTGGGACAGGGCATGGGGCAGTGCTCATCTAGTACCAAAGCATATGAACTCCTCTTATCAAACCACACTGCTCTTTATAATGCTTTTTGTATGCCTTCAAACGTGGACTCACAGAAGACTCATAATATCCATAGTCTAAAATTATTAGAAATATTGACAAGCCATTGTGATTTTAAATTTAATGCGAGCAAAAAGTCCCTTGGGAGGATGAGGTTTGGATGGAACACAAAGACAGGAGCCTCTGTCAGTATGTTAGAATAATTGTGTCCCAAGACACATTTTGTTGTACATTGCTAGCCCTTGACTTGCAGCTCCTGTTGGATGGCTAATTGATTGTTTCCATTTCCATTCCTCACATGTATTGGAAATGTGAATTTTTGAAGTCTTACCTATGAATTGTCTGTGTTGTTACTTAGGTGTGTACCTGGGAATCAAAAAGTTAATGTTCTACTTTGGACACATGCTGCTGGCCAGCTTTGCTAGCTTCCTGAGCAACTGCTTCCAGCTTTCCCTCCTTGTAATTATATATTACCCTGTTTCTTCTGCTGTCGTCAGAGTGTAAGCCATGGAGGAGTGTAAAATACCCAACTCACATAAAATAAATGTAACCAGTTCAGCAGTAAGGAGGTATATATTTAAAATTTCTTCCTCCCTCATTAGGATGGGCATTTTTAGAACTTGTGTTATTTTCTTGGCATTTCAGTTTGATTCTGAAAGGAACATTGTCAGCTCAAGTGAAAAAAAAGTCCAGTCCAATGAGTTGCATAGGGTTTTTGCATTTAAAAAACATACATATGTCACTTGATAAATTTAATTGACTTATTTGAAAGTCTTTTTAAACTAGGAGCATTAAGCTCTAATTTCAGTCTCAATGAAAATGCTGACTATAATGGAAGTTAAAGAGAAGTGATGAGAACATCAAAGACCTTGTTACGTCTGTTAGGAAACAAGATACAGAACTGTCTACAAGCCTAGAGGGAAAAGGAATGATGAAGCCAGGAGTAATTGGAAAGATGGGTGTGGCTTGTGGGTGTAATCAACAGGCATTGAATGTACCAGAGTGTCTGGGTTGATCTAATCTGCTTGATGGGCAGGGCTTCTGGTGCAGAGCTTGTACACAGAGGCTGGCAGCCAGCTCCTGGCATTTTCTGTTCCAGGTGGAGAGATCATTTTTTAGTTCACTTGTTAGTGCGAAAATTGTTGATTAATAGTACAAATTGGAAAGAAATATTTAAAAGCAGTGCATTTATCTGGCCTAGCTACATTGAAGTGGTGCTGCAAAGGAATGGTTCTGATACTAAAAGTATATCATTCTTCTGGCAGATATTGGTGGAAGAAGTTCACGTGTATCTTGATGTGAACATAACTTAGGGATTGAAGAATCTGAAGATTACTTGGTCAAACATGATCCTGAGCTCTTTTCTCTACTGTCATCGCTGAAGATGCACTTTTTCCTTGTAGATAAATTTTTGGAAGGGGGAAGCAGTGAAAGTGAAAATAAAAGAGAGCATTAAGGCACTGTCAGTTTCAACCTTTGCATTCCTTTAGCACTCTGTGGTACTCCACAGGCAGGTCTGTGTCAGACAGGCTCTGAACCTGTAGGATTGGTTTGGCCCAAGCTGTGCCATCCAGTATCTGCTGAAAAGCACTTTGGCCAACAGCTCTTATCTCTAGGGAAGAGATTCATGGATCCAGAACACTGCAGCACCTGCATCTCTGGCCACACATCAGTCTGGTGATTATGTGAGCTCATTACATTTTATTTATAGAACCTATGCATTTGGGCATTGATGAGGCTCTCAGATTTCTTTCTGGAGATTCCTTAAGGGGAAGATGGAAGAAAGAAAATAATGTTTGTTGCACGATGGATGAGCAGTGAAACTACTGGTGTGGCAGTGGTTGGACTGGGCCAGCTGTGCACAGGTGACCTGTGCATGTTCAGCTGGATCCCTTTGGGTGTTGAGCTGTCTAGCAGTGCAGTCAGAGCTACTTCCTTGGGTGTCTTGCAGAATGTCTAGAAATCCCTGTTAAATTCTGTAAATCCTGCTTTTCCGCCCCAACAAGATTTGCAGTTGAAAGAAAATGAACACATTTTTTATAACACAGATGGTAGATGACTCTTCATAAATTTATCAGGTAGGATATTATTTTTTAATTTTGTGAAGCTATTGGTTTTTCTTCACCATTCCATCCTTCTTTTTCTATTCTCGTCCTACTGCAGTGTACTGTACTTTGCTTATGAAGAGAATTATTTTAATGAGTTTCAAGAGACAGTCAATTGTGCTTGTCTTTTAAATATGTTAAAACATATGTTGCTTCAGTTCATGCTTTTGTCACATCACAGTCAGCTTCTTAGCTTTCAGGGTTTCAGTATATTTCTTTGGAATGCAATAATCCAAGAAAAGCTTTGTCAGTATCTATTCCAAACCTGTGAACTGGAGGATAAGTTGTCAACAGCAGGTGATCCAGTGGAAGTACAAATCTTCATTCCTTCTGCAATGTCCTCATTCATTCAAGTCTGAAAACAAGATTCTGTTCAGAGAAGTGAAAACTATTCTATCAATGAAGAAGTTGGTTTTTACTCTCAAACACATGGAAGCATTTCCCAGCAAAACCTGAAGGCTTGGTCTGATCAGGAGGTGGTGCAGCTTTGCTGGTAGAACAGGGGAGGAATCTCTGCTGGTAGAAGGATCTCTTCACCTAAAATAAGCTCTTCAGCTGTGTGGAATGCAAGAAAGAAAAACAAAAGCCCCCAACCAATAACTTAGTGGTATTTCAAATTTATTAGAATGTTGCATGATAAGATGTTAAAATAAGTCTATAGTCCATTTCAGGGAGGCTTTTCTAGAAATATTTCAGTTCTGAGTTATTCACATATTTACTGCTACTGCTTCAGGTGTTTATTTTCTGATGTTGGTTGAGCAACGTTATCATTCCCTGACACTGTTCCAATGTCAGTGCTTATTCACCAGTTTCAGCTAAAGGTAATTCAGTGACTACTTGCCTCTTGCTAAATGATAAAAGAAGGAAAACAGATTAATACATTAATATTAACTGATAGGGAAGCACTAATTGCAAGTGCTAAAACAGTTTCCTAACAGTGCTAATAATACACTCTATTCTCATTACAAGGCTCCCTGTTATGATTTCATCACGGTACAAGCACGTGCACTTTGGCTCCTCACTGCACTAAACCCTGGAATTGTCTGTGTTGTTGGTGCCTGCACATGGAGAAGGGAGCCAGCTGCCTCAGCAGGCAGCTCTGCCTTCCCAGGATTTGGTGCTCTTGAGCTCACTATTGCAGTGGCTGTCACCACCAGCTCTCTGTGACAGGCAGGCTGGGGCCTTGATGCAGGACTGACCCACCCTATTATTTCTGTGCAAGCAGCAAACAAAAAAGGGCCCTGTGTCTTTAAATTTCTCTTAGTTCACATGGCCTGCCTGGCGATAGACCTCTGTCCTAAACCTGCAGAGTTAAATTTACCCAGAATGACAACTGTATACTCAGGGTTTAGTTACATAACAGCAGTTGCTGCGTTTCACATTGCACTAATCCAAACACAGCGATAAAGCAGGCCATGGAAAAGCTGCCTGCTTTTGGTATGTTACATAGGCAGGAGCACAGAGCTTTTAAATTTCCTTTTCTACCTTGCTGATAGTATGCTATGACTCGGATGTTTGGCTTATTTGGTGCTCTAAGAGATGTGACAGCAGAGGAAGTTGTTTGTTGCACAACTCTTTGTTATGAAGATGGGTAAGAAGATGGTTGTGTGTAACATGCATCTGCCACTGTGTGCTTTTAAATAATAGCATTACAGCTGCCGTGGTGTAAGGTGCTGCAGAGGTTAAACACTGCTCAGCTTTCATGGACTCTTCCAAAACTGCTCTTAGCCCAGCTCCCCACAGCTCTTCCCAGGTGTACTCGGAGGAGAATCTGTGTGCTGGGGTGAAGCAATTACTCTGCATGCTCACTAGTGCACAGAGGACAGATCATCTATCATGGATGGGATCATTAGCGTGTTCTGGCTCAGCTTGGGAGCCCTGCTGAGAGCAGCCCCATGCACTGGTGAGCTTCCTCTGCCAGTGCAGCCATTCAGGTCCCCAAGGGAGTGTTTGCAGGGCCTTGTTAAATAATAAAGACGTTTCTCCAGCTTCTCGTGTGTTTAATCAAAATAGAAACTCTCCCAAGAAGTGAGCAGAGGTACTAGGGAAGAAGGCAGAGCATGCTGAAGATTTGTATTCCTTCAAGGGCTTGGAGTTGGGAGACAGGCCATGTATTTCCTTGAAACTTCCTCCACATTATTGCTGAGCCCCTGGCCTTCTCTCCCTTCCATATTTTCTTTCTTTTTTTTTTCCTTAGAGAGCTCTGAAGCAGCAACAGCCTTTGTGTATTTTATGCTAGCACCATGTCTGCCCGTGGTGAGTAGCAGTGGATAACCCCTGTGGCAGAGGCAGAGCCCCAAGGGTGGATGTTTGTACCCCGGATGGTCCCTGCAGGGGTTTGTGTTGTTTTGCTGGCACAGTGCTCATGCTCTGCAGTGGAGCTTGGCAAGGAGCCTCTGAAGCCCCTCCTGCTCTGCTGCACAGGGCCCTGCTGGGTGCGGCTGGAGGTGCCATCAGGGCCCAGGGCAGTGGTGGCACCATGGGACAAGGCCACGGAGCTGTGGTGCAGCCCCCAGGGGATGGCTCTGGGGAGAAGCCTTCAGTCTGTTAAAGGAAGGTGATAAAACCAAGTTGCTGAAAGAACAGAGGTCACCAGAAATCCTCACAGGGTCTTGCCAGTGAAGGAAGTTGGCATTTTTGTGTTCAGGCTTTTCCAGCTTTACAGGGGGAATGGACAAAGACACCAATTTAAATTTACCCAGGACTCAAATGCGTGTCCAGAACAGTATCTCACTCTTGGTAAATACAATCTACCTATGTTATTCTTAGCTGTGCAATTTATTTGTGTTTTCTTAACTGCAGACTTCCTATTAATTTCTATGCATAGAACTGTTAAGATTGTTTAAATAGCTACATGCTGGTTTTGGAAAGAGTATGCTAAAATTATTTACATAGATGCATATTTGGGTCGGTTTGAGGGCTTCAGATACATTACCTTTGATCTCTCACACATCCATTTTTAAATTTACAGCTTTTACTAATTGCTAAAAAATTCATAAAAATATAAAAATTATTTTCTTAAGCCAAAGCAGTGCTGCAGAATGCAGTATATTAAAAAATAAAATCACCTTTAATAGGTGTCCAAGAGCAAAATGTTTTATTTCTTTCTGCCTCAAGCAAAGCTTACAGGAGCTAATAAGGAGCCATAGTTAGAAGATATTTGAGTGTTCAGGGGCTCACTTTTGTGACAGGATGGTCTGAAAACCCCAGCATAATGGATTAAAATTTTTGGTTTGTATTTTTCATTCTGGACGGACAGAGCTCCATTTGTGAAAGTTCCCTGATATTTGTCTTTCATTTGAGAGCTAATGGGCTTATTTTTTCTTTTCAGTGAACACATGTACTGTTCATCCCAATTAGAATGAGGAGATATAAAACACTTGATTTTTTTTTCCTTTCCTATTCAGCTCTCTTGTGTTTCATAATTTGTGTTCCATTTCTTGGACACTGTTGTATGAAGAGCCATTTTGGTTGCTACTTTCAGGATGAGAAGACTCAAGAGAGTGTTGCAGAAAAAAGTAATGGCAAGGAAAAGCAATTGCTGTCACTTGAAAATACTGGAAAAATCTTTTTGTTTGTGGTATATAGCTGTGTTTCCTAGCTTCATTTCTGTATATTTAAATCCAAATCCTTAAAAATGAAGGTGCTAATTTGAATCACTTCTTTTAAAAATGAAACCAGAGATGATAGATTTGTGGTCTTTGGAGTCTGAACTTGAGATTTTAAAGAATTAGTAGAGTTGATGCATGATAGGGTTTTGCTTTCAGAAAAAGGCAATGGAAGGGGTCTGGTCTTGACATCTGAGTGTTAAATGGAACTTTTAATAAAGACAGCACCCATTTCAGACACATTTGGCATCAATCTTTATATATTGGCTGCTTAAATTTATGATTTATTCTCTTGAGCAGCATTGCCATGTAGTTTAAATACTTTATGGAGATTTGCAAAGTGGAAATGGTCAGTGCCTTTGATAGCCTAGCTCATCTTTGGCTTTTTGAAACCTTTTCCTTCCCCTCTGTGTTTTCATTAGTCAGTAGGAATAATCTTCCGTGTGCCAGAAGTTCTGGTTTGAGAGCAATGTCATGAGGTTGCTGTGGGGTTGGGTTTTTTTTGTGCTTCCCTCAATGGCCTGGGCAAGCAGAGCAGTGAGAGGTTTTGGGATTTTAGCTGCCGGTGGTGACTTTTTTTTTCCTTTAAACAAGGTAACTGTTTTCACCTCCTCCTTATTTAAAGACACAACGTGAAGCTGCTTGTCTCCCAGCTGCAACAACATTCAGGAGAGATTTTAATACAACAAGCTCTGTCACTGATGTTCCGAAATTTTCCTGGAATTTCATGGGTGTCTGAATGCAAATTTATTCTTCACCCCCCCTCTTTTTTTTTCCTGTTTGAAGGTTAGTTTTCTTTAGGGTATCGCTTCATTCCTGCCAATCTGATAAAGCTAACTTAATTAAAAATATTACCATTAGATCATACAGTTCTCTTTATTAGTTTAGTCCATGGGGCTCCTTTTCCACAGGGAAATTATTTACTTCAGAAGTTGCAAGAGTAGCCTTGGCTGCCTTTGTTTAATGCGGCTGCTTTAAAGCTTTCCATCAGATTAATGTTTTTCCAGGTCTTTTCTTGCAGGTACGCTGTTACTCAGAGATAACTGTGATTGCTCAGATCTGCAGCAGCTGCTGCAGAGCAGTGCTGGGATTGGAGGGCTTTATGGCAAAGCAGACACAAGGATTTGTTTTGAATGGTTGGTTATTTACCCCTTTTCTCTTCTTCTTTTCTGTCCCTCTTCCCTACACCCCCCACCCATATTTTTCCTTCCAAGTGAAAAAGTCGTGTGGTGCTCTATGGACTGTTGGAAGTACTTACCTTCTGCTCCAAGGGCTTTTTGGCTTTACTTGGCAGGGAAAGGAGGGGGGTACTGCTAGAGAGACTCTCCTCTCTTTTCCACAAGCAGTTTTAAGCAATAACAATGGCAGCTCATTTAGCTGGAGGTCTGGTCTGCAGGCTGGTACTCACACTTCCTATTCCTTGTGTTGTGGAGGAACCATACTGGAGTGGATGTTGGAAGCAACCTTATTGTCATGTGTCACAGAATCTCCAGATTTAGGGTAGAGGAGTAGAGCAGTGGGTAAATTCTGTGTAAAACAGTTGTGATGTGGCTTCATGTAGGTGATTTCACTTGTTTTCGTATTGTGTTTTCCATCCTGTGTCTGATGTTCCTTATGAGTGTTCCCTTCCCACGTGTGCCCTTCCTGGGCAGCCTCACAGGCTGGGCTCACAGTGGACACCATGAACAAGCTGCAGGCCTGAAGGCATCACTGGGCTCAGCTGTGCTCGCTGCTGACCTGTTCAGGAATGATCTCTCCTTTGAGGCATTTGACCTGGGACTGTTTTTTCTGAGCGTTCGTCTGCGGCCTTATTACCTACACGTCTGCATTGGTCTGTACAGGAATTAATTAATACTGCTTGTGCTCAGGCATTTCTTAGGCTGATCTCTGAACACTGAGTCCATCCTTGAGGCCAAGACCCCTTCTCACAATACTAGCAGTCCTATTGAAGCAAAAAGGAGTAGGCTTTCTCCCCCTCATCTTGCCTATTTTATTTTCATGGGAAGTGACTGCTGTTGCTTAGGCCATGCTTGATGCTAACATGCAGGCGGCGTTATTTTTCAAAATGCTCCCTCCCTCATAATTAAAATTCATGAACAGTTCCCCAGAGAGCCACCTGAGGTAACAGAGTCTTTTCAGTGCGCCATTAATATACAGGAACACTGAATACGGGCATTTGGCTGTGTTCACTCTTCCTCACTCTTCCCTGGCTGGCCGCCTGTATGTGTTGTGGAACAACAAAACTGAAATCTGGACAATTTATATTTCAGTAGTGATGGGATATTCTCTCTTTCCCTGTCACTTCACATTAAGGACCTGCCACTAATAAAACTAATTAATAACTCTTGGCTCCACACAGAACACTTGGACTCCCTAGTGCTGGCACTGTGCCACAGTAGCTTTTGAAAGAAGTGCTTCATCTTAGTCAGGGACAGGATGAATATTCCCTGCAGTTCTAATTGGACCAAGTGGCTCTGCATTTCAGAGGCAGCAGATTAGCAGGCTGGAGATGTCTAGGTAGGATCTCCTTTCAGAAGCCTCTGAGACAGGGACTTGTGGCTTGTCTGGGTGCTGTGTCAGGAGCCAGAGGAGGCTGAGCCCTGCCTGGGAGAGTGCTCTGGGCTGTGAGGCTTGTGCTGCACACAGAGGGCACTTAGGGGAGATGCATCCAACACCTGGACAAACCAGGCTGGGAGCTTTCTTGCTCGAGAGGACAATGAAGCACTGTCAGATGGATCCCTTTGGCTGTTTTAAACCATCTGATTAAATGATAGAAGCTGTACTGACCAAATGACAGCCTTGCTGAAAAGTTTCTTCTTTCTGGGAGGCTTTGTTGGTGTTTTGATGCCACTTGTGGGCGTATTTTGGTTTTTTCCTTCTCGCTACTGACATAACTGTGCCAGTGAAATTTTGTAGTATGAGCAGGTCTGTGTTGCATAAAAATATTGTTCTGCCTTCTACTCTCAGTCCTCTCTTTCACTTTAGAAATACTATTTACTTGCACACTCTAGCATTGAGACCTGTCCACTGCTGTATTTCTCTTCCAGTAAAGGAGGCAGCCCTTGGTGCTCTGGGATGCCATGGTGTGTGTTTGTTCATGACCAGATCATTATAAACAAGAATGTTCTGGCTGACACCTGTGCAGCACTTTCTACATGCCTGGCTCCTGCCAGGCAGCTGAAGTTCTTTCCTGATACCACCTTCCACACACATGTAGTTCAGAAGGGAAATGACTAAAAGGAATATGGTTGAATATGAAGTTGGCTAAAGAATTTTTACTTAAAAAGAAAAAAAAGAAAACTGTTAACGTGAATGTAAAGGAAACAAACTGCAAACAGCAAGCTTTTATTTTTTTTTTCCTGACCTGACAAAAAAGGTATCTGGCGCCTTACCACCGTTCTCCTCAGCTTTCTCAATGTGCCTCCTTATAATTGGAGTTTATTTTTTAGGCCAAGGTATTTTTCAGTGCTTTAAGGAAGGAGAAGGCTTCAGCTTATAAAAGCAATTGATCAGGTTCATAACTGGAAATACCAAGCATTGATTTTAATATCCCACAATGTATCAAGCAAATGAGTATCTTTTCTTCATCACACCCACCAGTTTGCTGTCAATATAAGACACTACTCATTTATTACTAATAATTTGTTATGGCTGTGGATGTTGCTTTACTGACAGAGGTGGATTCTCTGGCAGAACTCGTTGTGTGAGTTAAATGAAGCTGGAGGAGGTGGCAAATGCTGGGTTGGAGGTGGAAAAGGATGGCAGTGGTGAGAGCACCCACAAGCCTGGGTGTCTCATTGAGACTAAAGCTTCCATAATTCTGTGTGTGTGTGTGCATGGTGGGCTTGTCCTCAGGAGTACCTGGGACACATTTCTTCTCAGTTCCCAGTGCCTCCCAGTGCTTGCAGTGCCTTGGCAGACACAGAATGGAGCTGCAGCAGTTAATATCCACCAGGTGCTAGAAAAGGAAGGAGCTTCTGATTAAATATAATCTTCTGTTGGCAGAAGGAATAGATTGTTAAATATAAATGAAGTTGCTGCTTTTTCAGATTCCCTGTCCTATTCATTGCAGAGATGGTAAAAGATGGGAAGTGAATCTAATTCCTTTATGGTGACGTAGTGCCACTGACTCCACTGTCACTGCCTTGGAACTACACCAGTGAAACTATAAAGAAGAATTTGCCTCCTGGCCTTGTTGCCAAATAAACTTAAAAGTGTCAGTACTAAATTACTGGAGAGCAGCCCCTTGCTCTGCAGGTCCTGGAGAAGTATTAAAATCCATGTTGTACTGTCAGACACAAGGAACAGTCCCCAGCTCCCAGCTGTATGCTTTTCCTAGTCTCATTCTTCCAACAGTTCTCCTTGACATTGCATTTTAATCCTTTCCAGCAGAACAGCCAGTTGGCAGCCTCATGCTCTCAGAAAATATAGTAGTTGTCTCTTCTCCCCCAGCATGCAAAAGGAGGAAGGTTGGCCGGAATTATAACTGGTAACTTCAGTTCCCTCATTACCGAAAAAGCTTTCAACTCCTGCCATCTCCTTCAATTTCTGTTGGTATGTCAAGAATAAGAACGTGGCTGAGCAGAAGTGTTTCTCCCCAGTTTTGTTGCATTCTGCTGTTTTAAGTTACTTATTTGTGAAGTCAGAGGTGATGTGTGAGTGTAGGATCTGCAAGACCCTCTGTTTTCCCTGGAATTTGCAGTGTTCCCTGTATATCTGCTGTGGCTGCCCCTCCACCCCCCTCATGTTTGTGGAAGATTCTCTCTTCATGGAAGATTTTTGGTAATAAAAGGGCTGCATATTTTTTCTTTAGAGCAACACTTGCCTTCACAGAAATAGTTAAGCTATTCTTTACCCTGATTCTTTGTAATCAAATCCAGGTATTCTTGGCAAAAAAAGCAAACAGTTTGTTTCTTAACCTAAAGACATTTTTTTTAAAAGTGGTGTTTTGTTTCTTTTTCTTTTAAAGGTGTAATCCACAAAAGGATGTTGTTGGAGGAAGGCAGATGCTGGTTTCTTAAGTTACCACTCTTCTGCAAATCCGGGTGTAGCTGGGGAAGGCAGGAGGATGCTGTTGCCAGAGATCAGCAGTGTAGGAGAGCTGTCCTGTGGTGATTGTGCTTGAGGATTAGGAGAGAGCATCAAAGGAACCATGGGCAGTCCCTGTGACAAAATGACTGGGTGTTTAAGCAGCACCCAAGGAAGCTTGGTTATGTTGATTATAGGAGTGAGAAATCAGATTTGGGTTTGGCACAGGTGCTGCTGGGAGCAAAACTACTGTTGCAGAGGAGTTTTGCAGTGTTGTTCTTGTAAATGAGAGGCCTTGTTTCAGGGCATTGAATTATCATGTCTTTTTTATGTTGTTGAGATGCTTTGCTCCAGCGTTGTTCCCTCTTTAATCACATTTTTGATACAATTGTCTTCATTCAGAAGTGAGGTGCTTTCAGTCAGAGTTTAGGGTGTAAAGGGCTGCTTGCTTGCTTGTCTCCTTCCAAATATTTCCTTAAGTTCTTTTCAAGGAAAGTATGACCTGAGTGCAACTTCAAGAGTGCCTCCATAAAAAATGAACTCCAAGTGTTGTCATAGTTAAATTCCTGGATTTCTAGGGAACACAGTGCTATGTGTTGCACTAATTTTTGGAGACTAATATAAGGCAGTGAGAAGTCTGGAAGCATTTGTACAGCTGATTTCTCAAATGGGACTGCTGAGAGATGAAAATGCGATACTGATTTGTGGTGAGTGGTCAGAAACAGCAGCCCTGGGTGTAGGGGAAGGCTCTGTGAAAATGTGGTCTCTACCCCAAGCACCTGGTGTGTGTCAGACTCAAAGTCCAGCTCAAGCCCTGACTGCTGCACTGCAGGGCAGACTCTGGCAGCTCCTTCCCTCCTTCTCTGGGCAGAGTGGTCTGGGCTGTTCAGGGAGCTTCACCTGGGGAGGACCTTCCACAGGTTCCAGCCCCTCTGCTGGTAAATGTGCTCAGGGGAACAGGAAAGAGGGAATTTTTGTCTGTAGCAGCGCAGTGAATCCTTTTATACAGAGTTGATGAAAAGGAATGTAAAAATCAAGGAGGATGTTTCAGTGAGTCAGAAGCTGAAATGGAAAAGAAAATTGAAATACTACTTAGTGCTCCAATTTGGCATGCAGGGGATACTCTAAAATATCTTGTTGGTTCTGTTATTGTTGTAGCTTTATTTTGGAAGTTAGGAAAAATAATAATTTAGAGCCTAGTCTCTTCTAAGTATGCCTGTTTAAAAGCTTACTTGTTCAAAGAGATGATTTATTTGACTGGGTTTGGGTGGCTCTAGAGCATTGTTCAGTGCTGAGCTTATTTACCATTTAAACTTATATTGAATTATAGGCTTTGGAGGGTGAATACCATTTGGCGTCTAACTGATATCTTTGGCTGTTTACTCTCTAATGAAATAGCAGTGCAGGCTTTGATTCCTGCGCATTTATTATCTATAAGAATTCTCAGCTTTTGTTTCATTGTAAAATTCATTCATCAAAAAAATAAGATAGTTTTTGGTTCTGTTACTTTTGATGATGATATAAATATACAGTGCTCTCTGTATTGTTTAAGCACGTTGTGCATAAAAATAAAAGTTATAAATCAAGATTTGAGGTTTTTACAAAGCCATTACCTTGGGAATCTTCTCTTTTATGTTGGGTTCATGTCATACACTTTATAGAAAAAATACATCATTTATTGGTAACAGTGAATTAATATTGGATATAACTAGTTGAAAGTTTTGGCATTTTGTACTTGCCTAAAAGTTCTTGAATTTCCTTTGACATTTGACAGCCTCAAGCACTGGAGATTTCCCCAGTATTTTATAATTTTGTCAATCTCTCAGTCTCTCTGTGATTTCTAGTAATGTTCTACATGGCTAAACAGACACAAAAAGTGTGATTTACCTGGTGGGGCTTGATATCTGCAGCTCTGCTCTGCCTTTGGATTTGTCAGAGCCTTGGTGTATAAGTGCTAGTGCAGTCTTTGTGTTTTCTTACACAAGCTAATTAAATAAGGATTTATGACTTCTGATTTATTCCCAGGAGTGCTTCGGATAAATGTAGTACGGGAATAATCTGCTGATAGCCTCTCTTGGTGGTGATGAAGGATTTAAGTAATGGATATTTGCAAACAGAACAAGTTCCAGCATGTTCATCTTGATGCTGAACGAGACAGGGATAGGGCTGGCAGGTACAGCTCAGTTTTGAAACAGCAGTTTCAGAAGAGCAGCTCTGAAAAGCAGAATTCTGGTGGCTGTGGAAAGCACAGTCAGGATTTTTGCAGCTACTCCAGTGTGGTATCTACCAGGTTAGCATTAATTACAAGAAATGCACAGAGTTTTTTGTACATGAGTTCTTGCAACACTAAAAGTAGTGCAAAAATATCCTGGGTAACGTGTGATAACGTGGTGAACAACATAAAGTGTCCATGTAAAATCTGTGTAGCAATTTTATCTTAAAGTGCTTTTCAAGTGTTCATAATAAATAAAACTTGAATCTAGAGCTAGTGGCAGATATGTTACTTCCTTGACTGAAAACTGGTAGTCCAGGTGTATTGCCTATCCAGGGAAGTCTCACACCCACTGACAGCCAGATGCTGAGAGGGTGCTGGGAAGTGCAGAATTACATTTACACCCCTTTTCTTATAAATCTGTATAAATGCACTGGAAATCTTACAAAATGGCTTCTTACCATTCTCTTACATAGAGTTGTTTTTAGGAATCCTCTTGCCTCAAATGCTCTGGTTATCCAAATACTTTATGGAAGAGCACAAGAATCTGCTGCTGCAGCAAGTAGGGAGTAACAAAATACCTTTCTGGTGTGTTGGTTGCCATAGTTTTTGGCATCCTGTGATATGCCTATTGTTTAGATCGTGCAGATACCCAGGAAAAGGAGTCTGTCTTAAAACCCAAATGTCTAATACTCTGTTTCTCTGTCAGAAATTTGGACTAACTTTGTGTGATTCCTTTAATAGGTTTTTTGTTTCTATCCTTCCCTTTTTAAATTTTTTTTCCTGGGGAAAGAAAATATTCAAATATCTGTAGTATGTGTTGTTCTTAAGAGATCCTACAGAGGCTAAATAGTCTCTTGAGTAAAGCTTAAAATCCTAATTTCTACTTTGCCACAATATGCTAATGTGTTCATGCTCTTTCAGACAGGTTTAGATCTTAAAACCTCGCAGCAGTGCTGAAATCATATTGTTGAGATTCAGGACATGTTAGGGAACTTCTGACTGCAGCAGTTTTATATCAGAGCTCCTTGAGTTCAGCCCCTCTTCCTCTCCGAAAGGCTCTGCATGCAGGTAACGCTCCTTCACGGAATTCCAGGTAGAAATCCATGGCACTAGAAATGTTTCAGAAAACACAGGGTGTCTTTAAATATGCCATATACCCAGAAATGGTTTTGGCCAGTGCCTGTGTTATGTCTCTGGCTGATCTATTTTTATTTTTTTTTAACTTCCACGTTTGTGCAACCATTTCAAGTAGAATTGGAATTTATTCAACAGTCTTGAATTCTGAGACTTCAGTCTAGGAGTAAGGACTTAAATTCTTAAGAAGGACGTTTGCTTGCTTTTTAATCAGTATGGAGCTATTTTTTCATGGAGTATGGAATCAGTTCAGCTTTGTGTAGACTTTTTAAAGTTATTTTCTTGTGTAGAACTTTTTTTTGTTAATTCAAACTTCCAAGTACTTTGCAATGGTGTTTTTATGCTTAGTTTTTTTAAGCATCTGGTATTTAGCACTTGAAGGACTGCTTCATTTTCCATTTTGCAATTTTTTAAAATGCTTTTGCATGTGTTTGCTTTTGGCTGATTTGTTGTCTAGATTTTTAGAAATCTTTTTTTATGAAAACAGCATGTAGGTCTGTTTTCCTACCTTGAAGCTATTTCTGTAGGCAGTTATGTTTGTGTTAAGGCTGAAGTCCATTCTATAATTCCTCCTTCTCTTCATCTATAATGTAAAAAGAATAAATAATGTAGTTGAGTTCTCATGTCTGCCTTATATATCAGGACATACCTACCTGGGTGCCATTCTGCAGTACAGAATTGCATCAAAAAACCCTTTCTGCTGTCCTGTCTGACAGGGACGTTTGGACATCCCACCTATTTCCCATGAAAACTTTTTGTCTTTATGGGATGCAGACTGTGATGACCTCTTTTCAACTTGCCAGTTTCCCACGGTGTGAAGGGGATGTCTGAAAGAGCAGCTTAAATGAAGTAAAAGATGCTTCAGCTGCCATTTGCTGAACAGACTGTTTTGCAGGCTCAATATTATAACTGAGAAAAAGCAAAGGAAGGAGGCATTGCTGTAGTGTGGAGGGGAGATAGAGACTGGGGAAGGAGAGAAAGGCTTGTTGCTCACTGTTCAATCTCTAATCCCAGTGGAAAAGAGAGTTCAGTTCACATTTTTCTGTGATTTCCCCCTGCCCCAAACACTCCCTGACAGAGATACTGTTGAGAGAATGCAAATGATTGCAGAGGTGCTGTGGCTCTAAGGCCTGTGTGGAAATCTGGGATTTCCTGTGAGGTAAAGAAAGAGAGAAGAACCCTCCTGGAGCCATTGCTAACACGTTGCAGGTTGCTGTGTTTAGCTTGGCAGTAATTTTTTTCTTCTTTAGATAGAGGCTCTTTGAGTGCAATCCTAGAACCAGGTTTGCATTGTTTACATGAGTGATAAAACTTGGCTGGAGCAGAGCTCTTCCACCTGCCTACTTGGTTTCTCTAGTATCTTTTACACCTCTTATCAATCCTTCCAAACCCATCTGTCTTCCAGAGTGCCTGTTTTACAGAAAATACTGCCTCCTCACCTGTGTGAGTGAAGCTCAAAAGATACCTGATCTTTATAAAATACCATCTTGGAAAGGCTGTGTGAAACAATCCAGTGAATAGACGGTGCTGCATTATTGCATTGAATGGGTGCCTCGATAAGGGCATCGCTTGTGAAAGGAATGGGCAGAGCTGCTGTCATCTGACACCGCTGGCTCAGCTCTTGGGGACACGCCGTGGGTGCTGAGATTGCCGAAAGGAACCGTAAGGAGGGGAGGCTGGCTGGGCTGCTCACCGCGGGCAGCCCCGGGCGTCCTGCCGGGAGGACAGCGGAGGGAAGGAGGGAAAGGGAAAGGGAAAGGGAAAGGGGAAGGGAAAGGGAAAGGGACTCTGCTGCCCCGGGAGCAGCCGGAGGAGGCAACCCCGAGGCCGGGCACCGGTGCCAGCAGGTCCCCACCGGTGCCCTGGGGACCCGGAGCAGCTTCTTCCTGACCGGGCCCTTTTGGGCTGCTGGGGCCTCATGCTGCGTCTCTGTAGAATCGCTTCCCTCCTTCTGCACAAGACAACAGGATCAACATGGCAAATTGACATAATTCAAGTGAGATGAGGATCACCTTGCTATGAGCAAGTTAATTGTGAATTTGAGACATGCTGTAGTGGTCATTGCTTGGCCTGAGTTCTTTAAAGTTTCTTAACATTCACTGAAGGACATCATCTGCATTTCGAGAAATATAGAGATTCTGTCATATATTCACCAGCTTTATACATTTACTTTGAAATGTTTCATATTTAATATAGGGTTATGAATATGAAAACATGGTATTTCAGAGTTTTGGGGAAAGTTTTAATCATGGGCTTCTACATGTTAGATTTCCCTCTGCATAGATGATGATTTGTTTTTTAAAATAAAAACAACCCCCATGAACTCTAAACTTTATATAACATCTAAGAACACATTTGTCTTTTCCTGTGGTGTAAGTGAGAACATATATGCCTATATAAATATATACTGGCACATGTTTTTTGCCTTCAAAATGGCTTATGGGCCATAAGTGAACAGACTGCTCAGTTACTATGCCTGGAAAGCTTATTTAATACTTCCAAATTTAAATATTTTTCTGTGTTGGTTTGTTACAAAAAAGTGCAGTCAAAAATTGAACCTGGAAATAAATTTATTTTTCTGAAGGAGAATTACTCATTGGATGAAACATTCATTTCTCCAACAAATGGTTGTTTTCTCCTATACTACAGATATTCCTGTTCAGTGCTTATAACTGCAGTAGGAGCACTAAGGACATTGAATGGGAAATGGCTTCATTGTAGTATCTTGGTATAAGAACACATAATTCTGGTCTAGCAGAGGAGTTTGGTTCTTCCCAGTGAGGGTGGTGGGGCCCTGGTACAGACTGCCCAGAGAAGCTGTGGCTGCCCATCCCTGGAAGTGCCCAAGGCCAGGCTGGATGGGGCTTGGAGCAACCTGGTCTGGTGGAAGGTGCCCCTGTCCACGGCAGAGAGTTGGAACTAGGTGACCTTTAAAGGTTCCTCCCAACCCAAACCTTGTTATGAGTCTATTGTTTATTTTTTAAAATGTGAAAGTGCAAATGAATGTGCTTGTAATTAATGTAATGAGGTGAGCTGGTTCACTCAAGTTGGGTACAGTGCATAGTCTCTTGCTGTTTCTCCAAGCTGAAGTAATGTTTCATTAATGTAAATAAATAATATTCTTCAGTATTCCTGCACATCCTGTGAGCTTTATAGGCAATATAGGTTCTTGATCTGAAAATACTTTTTATGATAAGCTTCCATACATATGTTAAGGCGGCCCTTCTGTCACAGGTCACCTCATTTGCTAATGATTCAGAATTCAGATCAGGTATTTGCAATGGAATTAACATGCAGGAAGAGTATTTCTCAAGGTATTTTTCTCCAGAAAAAAAAAAAAAGGCAGAATTCAGACTACTGTTTAGAAATGAAAACCACTCTTATTTCCATGAACTTGATTGCTATAGGGAATATGGGGAAAGGATGAATTACAAATACAGTAGTAGTGTGCTTGGAGATGGGCTGCAGTTAAGGCCTCAGAATTATGTGGACAGTCTGTCTTTGCAAAGGAAAAAAGGAGGGAAGAAACAGCTTCCATCTCTCTACCTGGTGGGAGCAGGGAGGTCAGGGGTGGTGCAAGGAGGGTATGCATTGGGGTAGAAGACATTAACAATGGCTGGGGGGAAAGGGTTGTTATTCTTGTGAGATTTACAGGGAATCTGTTCTTCAGGTGACTTAGGCCATTGAGTAGAGAGTGAAGAAACATTCCTGGGGTCAGTCTGTTTCCTGATATCTGGATGATGGCTCTTATCTCTCATGCTGTTCCTTTGTGCTGGTTTGTTTGGTGTCCCAAACTGATCAGCTCGAAGCTAATTTCAAAATACATCCCCAGCATTCACAGCGTGTTTATTCTTATGTGGTAATTGCTGGTGCAGAAGTAAAGTTGGTGAATTTTGTTTCTTTCCAGCTGGAAGACTTTTCCAGACATGTAGGGAACAATGCAGATGCTGTCATCTTCCCATCTCTTCCTTAGCAAGACCCTGTTAGGTAAATTTTAAGTGAAGAGGGGTGAGATGATGTGGGAGAAAGGTTGCACTTTGAGAAGATTACTTCTTACTCCCTTGCAAGTGTTTTGTCTCTATCCTGGGCTTGTGTGTAATGCCAGTCTTGTTAGGACTACCTGCACCTCAAGTGTTCACCTGGGTGCAGGTATCATGCCACAGTCACCAGACAATAGCTCTTTTTTTGGGTATACTTTGGTCTGCAAAGACTCCCAGGCCTACCTCTAGTAACTGCACTTTGGAGGAGAAGGAACAGTAGAATGTCAAGAATTCTTAGCACTTGTATTTGAAATAGCAGACAAGAGCTTCTGGAAGTGCTAGAGAAGAAAAAACATTTCAGAAAGAAGTAAGGACACAAGTTATTGTCTCCCTCCAAAATGCAATGCAAATTTGCTAAACTCTCTGTACAGATTTATGTCACAGACCTTGTGGCTTTGGGACCAGGACTTCAGGTCACCTGTGCAGCTGCTCAGAATGTGAAGGAGAATGGTGACCCAGCAACAGGAGAGGAAACAAAGTGAGCACTGAAACTGTTCATCACTGTGGTACTTGTTAATGATTCTTCTGGGTAGCAGCAATAATGAGCAGTTGAAAGAAGTACTTTATGTACCCTCGATAAATTGCTTCCAAACCTCTTAATTGCCACAATTCTGGCTTTCAGTAGACCTGGTAATGAATTTTTGAGTGGTGTCCACATGTTTGCCTGTTACTGTACTTGACTTTCATCCTATTTTGAGTGATCTCATCGAGGGATGGATGATGTTATCTGAATAGAATATGTTTATCCAATATTGGGCACAGTGGTGATGATGAAATGGAAGTAATTATGCAAGTGACTGCAAGTGATTTTTTAAAATTCATTTTCCTGTGAGGCCACCTTTTCCTGATTCTGCTGTAGTGCTGATAGGTGTGTCATTTCAGATGGCACTGCGTGAAAAACCCAGTATTGATTGCAGGAATACAGGACCCAGCAGCCTCTTAAAGGGTACTGTTAGACATGGGAGAAAATAGATGCCTTCTTGTCTTGGAAGTGTAGACACTGCTGAGGTGTTTCAAATGGCAGAAAATGCCTTAGGTTCAGATGGGCATGATGAAGCTTAAATGTCCCTTAAAGGCTTGTGCTGTGTGCCTGTGATCAGAATTTAACACAGTGCTTGCCTTCTGCTGACAAAATAAAAAGGAGGAGGAAGTGGTGTTGTTTCTTTTGGATTTTTTTGGGTTTTTGTTTTTTTGGGTTTTTTTTTTAAAGAGAAAAGAAGAGAAATCTGGAGAGACTTTACCTCACTTATATGAGCTCTTTCTATATGTATAATTTAACATGGCACCTTATATATAATTTAATGTGTGAAATAAACATAACATTTGAATTTCACAACTGGAACTCTTCTACTTACAGAAGTGGAATTTTTCCAATCTGTTTTTAATTTAAAAACACCATTTCTGCAATGAAATGAACATGTGTAGGGGCTTAAAACACTGAATCCTAAAGATTGCATGACACCTCGCCCCCTTCCTAGGATAGTGAGCTTAACCACTGTACAAGGTGTATGTTGCATTGATGTCAGTGTCATGACTGATAAATCACTTTCATCCTGCAACAGAATCTCATTTATAAATAGCTCTTTAATAGAATGCCCTAAGTTTGCAAAGATGTTTTTCAAACCCCTGAGAATACTGTCTCTTGCCTCAAAGAGCTTATACTCTAAGTGAAGTAGATAACCAGGTAGAAAGGATCAAAGAATAGAGGAGAAACACAAAGGAGAGAAGTGGTGGGTAGGGGGGAAGGGAGGTGGGCATAAATCTCAGGAGAGCAGGTCTATCAGCTTCCTGTTTTTAGAAAGAATATTGTTCCCTGCCATTATAATTGAAATTAGATAATGTTTTGGAGCACAGCTCACCGAACAGACTCGCTGGTGTTGAGTTTTGTGGAGGAACAGAAGGGTGTTATTCTGTGTGTTAGAAGGGCTCTCTTAAGCATCAGGAGTTGCATGAATATGCTGCTTGCAAGGGG
This sequence comes from Hypocryptadius cinnamomeus, assembly GCA_013400635.1. Lineage (NCBI taxonomy): Eukaryota > Metazoa > Chordata > Aves > Passeriformes > Zosteropidae > Hypocryptadius > Hypocryptadius cinnamomeus. The sequence continues at coordinate 113,879 of VYZP01073493.1, read as the reverse complement.
ATTTTACAATAGGTGAACAAGTAGTGTCAATAAGCTTTGCTTCATTGATTTTCATTCATTCCAGCTGAGGATATAACCCAGTGGGAGCAGTTAGGAGAAAGTAATAGACCCAGGGGGGAAAAGAAGGTTTTCTTACCTGTGTTAAGCCTTTTGCCTTGCAATCTGAATGGCCCCTTTGCTCCTCAGCGAGTGCTTTGGTGTGTCATGCACAACAGAAGCAGCTTACTGGGCTGCTCCTCTTGGAGAGACGGGGTGAGGGTTATTCATATTGTCTCTTCCTTGCCTTCTCACATGCAGGAGCTTGAAGAGTGCAAAAATGGGATGCTACACTTATTTAAGGCTTCCTAACACAGGAGAAAAAATAACCCAAACCAACAAAATTGATTTAGTTTGGTGCACTTTCGATTAAATGGATGTTGTGCTTCTGGTGTATGGTGGGTTTCTTTTTTTTTTTTTTTCTATTATGCAAAAAGTTTGCTTTTTATGTTGCTTGCTTATTAGAGTCTTTGAAATAAAGAATAAATAAATGTGAGAGTCACTAGGTATTAATCTGTGACTTGCCATTATATTTATTAGCCACAATCTATCAGCATTCACTTGCTGTCTGTGTTTTATTTTGACTGCAAGGCAGTCTTGGTCTTAGTATTTCACTTCTAGAGCTCATAGTATTCTTACTTGTCAACATCCTGAATCTGCTCCAGGTGGAATACTACCAATGGTGCAGGAAAGCAAATACAGTGTCTTGAGGAAGAAAGAACATTTAGAAACTGAAAGCTGAGCAGAAGTGATGGATCAGAAAGGGTTTAGGTGACCAAATAGTAACAAATGTAATATGTTTGGATAGGACAAGTAAGGCCACTTGTACAATTTCAGTTGGTACTTCTGGCCAATTTATATGCTCACTTCAGCTAAACAAATACAATTGGATATTTTACATCACTTGAGAGTGAAGATCCAGAGGGTTTGCAACAGTACTTATTTTTATTACACTGCTGTTTTGTTCTGAATAAAATTGGGCATGGTCTGAAGCTGCACAGCTCAATTAAGAGGCTTTCCCCCTGCCACTCATTTGTGTCCTTGGTGTTTAGTGGGCAAGGTGTTCCCAATCTGTTCAGAACATTCCCTGTGTCCTCTGCCAGTGACACCTGGGGAGAATGAGAACAATGTTGTTGGGAGCTGAAATCTTGGCAATGAACCTGAGCATTTGAGACAAATGAGGGGGATGTGATGGGGAAAGTTTTTAACTTTTCAGATGTCACCTGTGGAGGATGCCAAGACATTGTCCTGTTGCTGCTGGGAGTGGATGTGAATTTAGGGCCTGAAAGTATGGTGGTGCTGACTTGTTCCCTATTCATTGGAAATGGAAAGCAAATGGAAACATGGAGAATGGAAGATTTTTTTGTTTGTGGCAATTATTTTTTAGAGCACTAATGTCCTTGCCATTCAGTTGGTCTCGTAAAATGTCAGAAGTCATTAATGGCCAACAGTCTGGTTATGGAAGCTTTAAAGATGCTGGAATTATGGAAAACTTTCCTTTTCAGTCCATATGCCATCAGTGGTGGTTGTAAAATATTTCCAGTGCACAGAAAAGTTTGCCAGTCCAAGGGAAGTTAACAAACATGAAATACAGAATCCTTGTAAGACTTGAAGATATTCCAAACCAATGGAAGATTAAGGAAACACACTCTCTGCTTATGGTTAAAACCAGTTCTAGAGCTTAAAAATGTGTCTTGTGGAAGTGTGGCATTTGTATGCCTTGGACAGATGTGTAAAAAGTCTCTGTGTCTTCCTGAATGCAAGGAATGTCAACATAGAAGATCAAAATGCTTAATAGTGCACTTACTCATTATTAGCAAAGATGAGGAAGACAGTTTTAATTCCCACCTTACAAGCAGGTAGTATTAGAGGATTGTTGTTGTGTCCAGGCTGTAGATATGGTTCATGTAGATAAAATAAGAAAAAGTAATGAATTTGGAAGTATGAAGTGTTGCTATTGCCACTGTACAGTGGCCAAGTTATTGACTGTGCCACAAGAAAACCATTCTACTTCTCATTGTAATGTGGTGGTTTTCTTTTATTGCACAGCCATACCTACATTCTTGTTTTTAACTTCAGCTTAGTGAAACATCTTGCTGCTACTTTTCCATTAACCTTGCTTGGATGAAGATAACAGTGGTGTAGCATAATATTTTTTTATTGATTCCCTCCTTTCCCTCCCTGAATTGCTAAGCCAACACAGAGAGGAGTGGATAGCTATTTTTAAAATACCTGTTGTGATTAAAAACTGTAGGTAAGAAACTGACAATTTTTCTTTTATTCTGCTCTCTAGGTTGTCAGCTTTGGAGCAATTTAACCACCAGCTGAGAGGGTGGACAAGTAGTGCCCTCTTAGATGTATTTGCAGTGCAGGCCCTGAAAACAGCTTTGTGGCTGGTTTTATGCAGTGCCTCACATTAGCCAGTTTTCCAAAAGCAAATTGACCTTTGCTGTGTAATGTTTTATGTCAAGTAGGAGATCAGACCTGCTGTGCTTGTGCTGTAATTTCCTTTAAATGCAGGATTAGATGTTCTGGTGTAATGGTGATAGCGGTTATTATGTCAGTTGGTGTTTGCTCTGTTCCCCCTCCCACTTTTTCCAATTCAACTTGGGCTCCCTTTAAATATGCCTGTAGAAATCCTTACTGCCACTTGGGCAAGAAAGGGAAGCCCTGAACATGTTGGCCTACAAATCCTCTGCCTGTGGAGCGTGCCTGAGCAGGTGCAGCCAGCAGCAACATCTCCTCCCCTGCATCCAGTGGAGCCTTTGGCTGCAGGCTGGAATGGCAGAGAGAGGTGGGATGTGAGTCCCCATCCCAGCCCTACAATCAGCAGTTTCTCCAGTGTCTTGAAAAGGAACAAAAGAGTGGCTAAAATGTGTGCTGGCTTACAAGATTTGAAGTGATGCATTTGTCTGCTGGGCCTTCTTCAAGCTATGGAGAGAAAAATAGAACAAGCTTAGTTTTCCCATAATTTCTCCCCTGTAGCCCAAAGGAGACTACACGACAGAGATGTCTTCTCTAATCTTCTCTTCCACCCTGCATTATTTTCCTTCCCTCCTCCTTTCCTTCTGTCTCACAGCTCCCCTCCCCACTGGCACACACGCAGACTTTTGACAGCACACCAGTTTGATTCCTGAGCTCCCTTTTTAGCCCACATGGGTGTCTAGGCAGTGCTGCAGCCCCGGCTAATACATGAGAGTTGGAATAAATGTATAACAGCAGGTAGCAAGTGACTGTTGACAGGGTGACATATTGACTTAATATCTTGTGTTATGTGATATGAAGGATGTGCCTTTTGGTGTGTATTTTCATTTTAATTTTTTTTTGTGTGTTAGACAGACACTTGTAGGCAGTTTGGAGTAATTGTCTGAAATCATTAACATGTTTATTAAATAAGGGAGCAGAGTGCATTATCTAGCAAATCAATTATGTAAATGCACAAAAAGCATGAGAGATTAGTCTTTAACTGTTGCTGAACTGCATCCACTTTCCTAAATTATACATGAAAGTGGGGTTTTTGTCAGTGTGTATGTGTGGTGTTAGGCTCCACTTTGCTCTTTTGGAGCTTTAAGTAACATGGATTAATTGGTGCTGTTGTGCAAGAAGAGGGCACTCCTGATGTACACTAATGAACACCAGTGTGCATACATCCTTTCTATACAGGGAAACAGATGGTCTGGAGTGGAGAACAGAAGTAATCTCAACTGGAGGGTCTGGATGACAAGATAAACTGACAGTGAAGCCCTAGCAATTTATTCTTTCATCTAGACACTGGGAAAAAATCTCCAGGAAAATCTGTTAATCTCCAGCAATTTTAACAGTGTGTTTTCTTTCTGGTGACTTAGGATCAAATGAGACCGTGTCTCTACAATTTTACCAATCCTTAACTTGGAGAGGAGGTGAGAAGAGAGCTCATCACTCATGGCATGCTTGGAAAATTCACCTCTTTCCCTTACAGCTGTATAAATGGTGTGTGTAGGGGACCATGTGGTAATAACAGCACAAACTGCACTGCTCCATTTTCACCCACTGCATTTTCAGTCATGCTCAGCTGGAAAGAGAACAGTCTGCTGTGGTTCAGGCAAATGTGATTTATCCACTTCTCTGAAGCATATTGCACAAAAAAAAAGAAGTCTTGCATCTTATGGAAATGGTGAGTACCTGTGCAGGAGTCAGAGAAAAGGTTATGGATGCATTTTAAAAGGGAGTGAAGCTCGTGGAAACATTATTATTCTCCACTATTAAGTACTTGTATGGTCTCAGGATTCCAGTAGTAGCTGGGGCCTTCCCAGAGGTTATCACTATTCATCAAAGAAGGAGAACACATACCACACTAATGTTTTTTTTGCCATACTATTATTTTCTTACCATCTCATCTTCTATGTGTCTTCACAGAGGTTTGCAGAGGTTGGGCCATTCCAGATGCCCAGCCCACAGGCAGCAGAATTTCCCTATAATGCTGATTTTGCAGATCATTGTAAATGCTCAGACTGTCTTAGAGCACAGTTGTCCTCAGGACACGCTGTAGTTTCCTCCCTACTGGAATGCCAGCACAAATAACTCAGCTCTTTATTTCCTTTGTTGTTATTTCTAACCCAGCTTGGGTTTGGTTTGTTGAAGGGATGAACTTCTGCTGGCCTCATGGGTCACATCCTCTTACCAGAACCCAGGATTGCCTCCCAGGAACTGAGACAAGGAACTTTTCTGTCTTCCTTTCCTCTGGTACTCACTCTTGCCCCTAGTCCTGACAGGGAGGATGGTGAAGGAAGGCTTTGCAGTCTTACATCCCTTTGGACAGACCTTGCACTGCATTGACAGTCATTGTACCAGGTGTTGCAGGAGTTAACTTATCAGAAAATCAGGAACTATGCTACAGAGGTGGATATAAAGAATGCACAGTGCTTTCCTGTATCCTGACCAGGTGAGCCATAGGCAGCTCTCTGAGGGCAGTCCAGTTCATCTGTGCAGTCACACATGTCAGGGCTGGCTGTTTGCTGCCATTGGAAGAATTTCTGGAGTGGGTATCACTGGAGATGTGGCAATTCAGCTGGAGACAGTAAATTATATTACTATACCTGAAAGTAGGATTCGTTTAGTTTCTGATGAAATTTTCAGTTGTGAAAATCTTGTTTAAAGACTGTGCCTTCCCAGGAATTCCCAGTGTTAAAATAACAGGACATTAACTGTGTCATGTTTATTAATTGTCAAAATTAGATCAATCATAACAGAGCTAACAGATATGCCTGGTTGAGGTGAAAGATGAAGATGGAAGAGCTAGCAGATATCACCAAGGAGCTGAGAGATGCCAGGAGAGATGACAGATGTGGCTGGATGAGCTGAAGGGGGAATGGAAAAATGCAGTCCCAGTCATTGCCTCAGGGAAGAAATAGTAAACCTCGTAGACCTTGAAAAAATGTCTCAAGTGAGCAGGAATGGAGGAGTTTGTTCTGTGCCATTGTCTCTGACTCACTTGCAGTGTCTGCTTCTTCCTCTACTTGAGAAGTTGCCATAGGGGAATGAATGCTGTGATAGCTTGGATTTGGAATTTTTTTCATGTTTAGATTATAAAGCAGATTGTAAAATATTATTGTGCTGGTGCTGATCCTTTGTGACCTTTGCAGCGTCCACACTTTGGCACCCTCAGGGACTTGTGAGTCTTCAGCCTGCAGCATTAAAGAACTTTATCCTGCAGTGACTCACTTGGCAACAGATTCCTGTACCTGGGCAGAGAATAGGAATAAATTCAATGTTGCAAGGTGAGAGATCCAAGTCCAGCTTTCTGCTTTCCCAGAGAATTTGGGAAGGCAGATACATTGGTGTGATTTGTGTTTCTGTTCTCTGTGAAGCAGGCAGGGAACTCTGCAGTAATGTGAGAGAGAGCATTGGGGTTTGTGATGTGCTCAAGGGGTTCTGATAACGTGGCCAGGGAGCTGTTAGATGTAGAATTGATAAAGCATGTATTAGTGAGAAAAGAATATCAATATATGAAATATGGCCTTTTGAATATATTTGAATATAAGCAGTGTTCCATGTACCTGGAACATGCAGGTAGCTGTTGCACTGAGGTTTTTAAGTGAAGACTGCACTATACCCTTTTTTGTTATTTCCAGTACCTTAAGAGCTCATTGGGCTATACTAAGAAAAATGACAATACATCCTGCTGCATTTAGTGAAGTGTCCCATCCTTTTACAAATAACTTGTTTTTCAAAACCTAGAATGAGAGCTAAATTCCAGAGTGGTGTCTTTGTAAAAATAGAGCTCATGGGGCTTTTTCAAATGATGAAGGATGTACTTCAGACAATAATATGCATAGGTATGGCGTGTCTATAAACGTTGGTTCAGAAAGTCTGCACAACACCCCCTCGTTGATGCTATAAATACATCTTTGTGATGAAGCCCAAAATGGGATGAAAATATTTTGATACTGTGTTTTTAACTTTTGATACATCTCTTGGCTTGGAAGATAAAAGGATTCACTCCCAGAATTTACACTCCTCTGATGAGATTAAAACCAGATAGGTGTACTGCAAATAGAATATACTCTGTATGATGATAGGTATGGCTTAGTGTTTTTGAGCAGGAGGTTTCTTACTGTGGAAAAACAGCTTTTCTTGATAAGTTGCTTGTCACTGTTTTCAGCAGCACCTCCTTTCATCTATTATTCATTTTGGAAGACTTAATAGTATGATTTGGGTGTGGGCTGATACCAGACACCAGTAGAGTATAACCCCTGCAAAAATGAGATGCACAGAGCTATTGGGGTCGGGAGGCAAACAGACAAATGCGTCCTTGCTTTTTGCAGAACATTTCCCTATCCAAAAAAGAGTCACACTGTTACATGCTGCAAACTGTCTCCACTAGTCCCCTATTTAAATCTTGATGGAGCAGACAAAATAGATGGGTGTCTTCACACCTTGTGCCTGTGTGAGGTGTGGTGCAAAGCCAGAGCCCCATTCTGCAGTGGAAGGAGTAGCTCTGCCCCCGTTGTCCTCCTGGAACAGGAGCAGTATCTGGGAGGGCTGCATCTCATGTTTTTCTCCAGTTAGCACAAACTGGGGTGTTTGCAGAAGGTCTGCAGTTTGTTCCCTGTGGTTTGCTGAGGGGTCTGTGGGGCTGCAGTTTGGTGTGCATGTAATGACTGTGAAGTCCTGTGTGACCGTGGATTTGTTGCAGTCGCTATGTGCATATAGATGGATATATTTATAGAAGAATCACTGAGAATGTGAGAAAGAAGCCTTTGAAGTGTCAAGCCAAATATTCTGGGGGGAAAAAAGAAGATTTCTTGTCTACATCAGAAGCTTGCATTTCATGTAGACTTGTCTCATTTTACCCAAAATATCTCCCCACAGGTCAGGAGAGCTGAAAGCAATAATAATAATTGGAAATGTAGGGGGCGGGAATGTGTGTATGAGAAAGGATAGAGGGAAGAGGGAAATAACAAACAGCTCTGAAATGTTTTTGTTCCTCCTTAGTTATGATTTGTTTCTTTCCAGTAGCTTTTTCTCCTGCTTTATTTCCTGTTCTATCATGGGGAGACAGAGCTGCGTTGCTTTCCCTTCGGTCAGGCCCCTGCAAGGGATGCAGGACAGCTTCCAGTGTTCTCTAAGTAGGCTGGACCCCCCCAAAGCTCCAGGTGAGGGTTAAGGGAGGTCTGGCATGGATTGTGCCCCTCAGCTCCCATCATGGAGGCACCACGGAACTACCCCAGGCCTGACAGGAAGATTTCCTTTGTTCATTGCTTCCCTTTGGGAAAGAAAAGGGACACAGATACTCCAGAGTCACAAAGGAAGGGGTCCACTCATCTTTCATTTAGCTACAACTGTGATATTAGAGTTGGCTGACTCTTGAATATGGAATAAAGCCAAGGAATGTTACCAAAAAGAGGCTTTTTGCAAAGCAAAATAAAATACAGATGTTTTTCAACACTAATTCTTCAGTTGATGGCTGTGGTTTTATGCATCATTTTCATTCCGAAAATAGAAAAGATTCATTTTTATCAAGAACTGTTTCAGGCTGCAGTTCCTGGCTGGTTGGTGTCTGTGTACAGGTACTAGGACAGCTCAAAACCTTCCCAAGGTGCCTTCAGTGAGAAATTCTTGCTCTCTCCTAACAGATTTGAGATATGACTCTCTGCTTTCTTCTACTGTATCTTTATTTGGGTACAATATATCCTTCCCCCAACTGAAATGTCAAAGTTTTGCTCTGAAATATATAAATCATATAAATCATAATGTTTACAGTGCCTATAAAACCTTCAAAAACATACCTCACAAATAGTTTGTAGTGTTAAGGATGAGAGTTCTTATTTTCTTGCTTGTAGGTAATTAACTAATTAGTTAAGGTAATGGAGCATAGCGCTTATTTTTTCTGTTATTACATCTGTTCTTTCTTCTTTGTAATATACTGTGTACATTATATATACATATATATTCTTTGTAATACAATGTCTACTAAAGCTAGAGAAGATGAGGGCTGAAGATGAGGGTTGTCTTGGAAGTGGAATGCAAGATACTCAGTTTTTAAAACACCATATACTTTGTAGCAATAAGTCCTTTTGTGCTGCGGAGAAAGGTTGTGGGCCAGCAGCAGCTACTGTTAGGAGCTGGTTTGAGTCCTGAGCTACTAAATCCTCTCAGTGTGATTTTTAAACAAGGTTTGTGAAATTTAGCCAAGCTGTTTGTTGTGTTCTGTATTTAAAATGCATCATTTTGCTGTGATTGTTTTAGTCTTGTTCTTGGAGAGTGTTGGTAAAACAGCAGTGGCATTAATGGATTCCTTTGGTGTCTGGGAGACGTGGAAAAAAAGAATCTTCCAGTTAAAGCAGCAGTAGGTTGCTAAATGCTGGCTTTAGTGGTGTCCATTTTGAGTCAGGTCAGAGAGACCCAGATGAAGCCAATGAGAGTGGGGATTGAGATGGTGTTAAAATGCAGCTTCAAATGGTTGTAAGTATCAATAATTGCAACTACTTCATCTTTTCCCAGGAGTGCCTTGGACTGGGCCTGCACCTTGGCATTTGCGCTGCGCTGCTGTAGGTAAATGTTAACATGCAGCAAACACTGCAGGCGAGAGCTGCCTGCCAAAGGAAGGGCATTTTTCAAATGTATTGCTCTAGTGTTGAATGGGAAGCTGAGAATATGCTTTCTGCAAGAGATGTAAAATATTAAAGAAGCCAGTAGCAGTAAATGGAAGTGCACCCATTGGTTAACAGCATTTGGCTATATATCAAGACCATTTCTGGAAGTGGATCTTGTAACATAAATTACTGAATACTGAATTACTGCAATGTGTTAAGGATTCCTTTTAATTACAGGATGTTAGGGCTTCAAAAATAAAATTCTTCAAAGTTAATCATGAAGTAAAATAACTCCGTACTTAGCTGAGTTTCAACTTCATTAAAACGGTTCAAACGGCTGATGGAGCCCTAATAAGTTTTGTTCAAAGATATGACATCTTTGAAAATTTTCTGCAAATCTAACTCTATTATCTTTGATACTCTCTAATTGGATATAGCAATCACTATTCATGTTGTCTAGTGGATTGCATCCATGATAAGGTGCTGTAAATGTATCCTGTTGTCCTGAAATTAATAAATCCAGGGGTTGTAAGGGCTATTTTCACAGCAGTATTTAATCCCTTCAAGCAACTACAAAATACGTATTTTGCCTTATATATATATATGTAAAACCACTTTGGGGAATGAAAAATGGGGTGGGGGGAGGAATGGAATAAGCAACATTCTGACAGTATCAAATCATTAATGAGGGCACTGG